>PVKZ01002347.1:0-117500 GCA_004027375.1 Macroglossus sobrinus
TTCCTTCCTTCCTTCCTTCCTTCCTTCCTTCCTTCCTTCCTTCCTTCCTTCCTTCCTACCTTCCTTTCTTTCTTTCTTGCATTTGGAGATCTAATTGGACCAATATCATTTGTTAATAAAGCAAACAAACAGACTTGACTTTCTCTGATGAATTACTTTTAGAACTTTGTTGAAAAATAAATCTACCATATACATATGGGTCAACTTCTTGATTATTCTGTTCTATTAATCTGTCTTGATGCTATGATTATGACAAGCCATAATCATGACAGTTAATGTAAATTTTCCAACCTTTTTTTTTTCTTTTTATTCCCCCCCACCACCACAGGCTATTCTGAGCCCTTTGCATTCACATGTGAATTTTAGAATAAGGTTGTCGATTTATTATTTTAATAAAAGAGAAAAAAGCTCACTGGAATTTTGAATGGGATTACTCTGAATCTAGATAAATTTGAAGGGACTACACATTAACAATATTTAGTATTTAATTTAATTTATTTAGATCTTCCTTGATTTCTGTTATGTTTCATAGTGTTTAAATATAGTTCTCATATATGTTCATCTGATGTATCCTTAAAATTTCATATTTTTATGCTACCATGGATTTTTTAAATACTTTCTGTGTTTGACTGTTGTTTGCTAGAACAGAGAAATACAACTGAGTTTTTTATTTTGGTTTTATATCCTGCAGTTTTGTTAAACTCAAATTTGTGAACTTTTTTTATAAATTTTACCAGATTTTTTTTTTTTATGTAGACAGCCATGGCATCCATCCATAAATAAAGATGGTTTTACTTCTCTCTTTCCAATCTCAGTGCCTTTTAATTATTTTTATTTTCTGACTGTGTTGAGGTAGATCTTTCAGTATAATGTCAAAATAAAGTGGTGAGAGTAGATATTTCTGCCTTTTCTGATTCTAGAAGAAAAGCATTTGGTCTCACCATTGAGCATGATATTAGCCTTAGATTTTTCTTACATGCCCCTCATCAGAATGAAGAAACTCTCCTTTGTTCCTAGTATACTAAGAGTTCATCAGTAGTAGAGACTAGATTCCGTCAAATCCATTTTTTCATCTACTGAAATAATCTTAACATTGCTTTTTGAGTCTGTTGATATGACGAATTAGATTGATTGCTTTGAGTATTAATTAACCAACCGTTCATTCATGAGATAAATCACACTTGGTCATAATGTATTATCCATCCTTTTTACATATTGGTAGATTCAACTTGCTAAAATTTTTAGAAATTTTGTATCTACTAGTTTATAGGTTCCTTTTGTTTGTTTTTGTTACTGTCTTTGGTGTTGGTATCAGAGCATTGCAGGCCTCTTAGAATGAGTTGGAAAGTAGTCTTTCCTCTTCAGTTTTCTAGAAGAATTTGTGTAGAATTGGTATCATTTCTTCCTAAATATTTGGTAGAATCACTGGTTAAGCCATCTGGGCTTATTGTTGTTTTTGTGAGGAAGTTTTTAACTACAGACTTAATATCTGTAATAAATATTAGGTTATTCAAGTAATCTAGTATTAAATATACACTATTAAATATACAAGCATTGCTTGAATAAGCTGTGGTAGAAATGGACATTATTATTCATTTTATGTGCATTGATATAAGATTGTTCATGGTATTTTTTTATTGTTCATTTACTTTGTGTAAAACTTAACATAGTACCACCTCTTTTCACTTCTTATATTGGTAATTTGGTATTTCTCTTTTTTTCCCTATTTAATCTGGTTAGAGTTTTATCAATTTTATTGATTTTATTGAAGAGCCCACTTTTATGTTGATAGAAGGTTACTTTTGTCACTTAAAGACCTAAATGATAATATCACAGAGTAGGTAGGTTTTAATAGAACAAGTATACATGAAAATGGCCTGGTGCTCCCTAGAGAGCACAGACATGAGAGGTTCTGGGAGTCAGCCTCTGAACATAGAGTGTTTGGGTAGGTAAAAGTACTCTAGAAAGAAGTAAATAAACAAACAGATGGCACCAAAGAAGTATTCTTTCTACTTTGCCACTTGAATGACTTCCTATAGTGTTTGAATCCAGCCTTGTCTTGATAGGTTTGATACTTTGAATAGCAAATTATTATAGTAAAGAAAATCTATGAATAAATTTCAAATTCCTTTTTAACAAGTTGCCTCTTTTATTGGAGATAAGTATTATTGTTTAAGTATATATATATTATTATATATACTTATTACATATAAGTATATATAGTTTTATATATTTGAGAATTCCCTGAAAGTTGGTATAGAATGGTAGAACAGGAACTTTGAAATCAGAGGATGCTTGATTCAAATACAGCCGTAACTTTCAGCCTATGTAACCTCAGGCAACTTATTCATCTTTACAAAATTAGAATCCTTATCTGTAAAATGGGAATAACAATACTTATTATACCATGTTGTGAGTTTAAATGAAATAACATATTAAAGTATTGGTGCATAGTAGACACTCAACCAGTTCTAGTCACATGTCCATCACTACTCACTCTGTCATTCCTATTCCTTGGTTATCTCTCTACTCAAAATGCTAAGAGTGAAATGTTAACCAGTGGGAGGAGAAGCAAAGAGTAAGGAGCTCTATAATCCTATTTCTGCTGTAGTTCTTAGCAACATGGAAACCAGTGAATTGGTATACTTGTCAAGAAAATTTTTAGAAAATATGAACCGAAATTTGGGGCTTAACCTGCATAAATGTGTGTGATGCTCAGAGTAATAAATAAATAATATACAGTGAAGCCACAAATTATATAGGAAATTATATTCTCATGTCAATGAGTTTGAGTTAGAAATCTCATTTTTTAAAAAGTACTTTGAAAAGTCCTGTGGAGAAACACCACCGTGGCAACTGCTTTAGGGCCTTGTATTCAGTAATCACACAAAGCTATTTGTTTTGTTTTAATTTTGTAGTTTTTTGTTTGTTTGTTTTTGTTTTTACTTTTCTCTGAGTGCCTGAAGATGTTGTAGCTGGCTTGAGTTTAAAACTGGTGTCATATGAAATATTCAAGTGTTTCTTTGCATGCGAGGCTTCTACTCAAAGCCTCACTGCATATAAGGCACGTTAGAACTGAGGCATTGTGGAGCAATAGCAAATTCAAGTTCTCCACCTCTTGGTGTAAGGGAATATTGAATTGAATGGTTGATGGAACTGTTCTTGCAGCCTGGATTCTTAATATTCCCTCTTGAAGTGCATGTGTAGTTGAATTCCACATCTAAAGGGCATAAGCTACTCTACTTTTAGATTATCTAAAAGCAGAGGAATGCTGCTTCTTCATTTCTTACCGTCTAAGGTAAGCCCTGAAGACCAAAATGAAAGTTCATATCTTACCAGTGCCATGTAACACTCATGTTGATGTCACTGACTAAAGCATAGGTTCTCAAAGAGCCTGGTTGTAATTTAATACTGTTTGTCAAACTGCTTGAGAAGGCATCCAGGACCAATGGATCTGATTATTGTACTTTATATAAAATATCAATACTTAGTGCATATCTTAGGGGTTTGGCAAACTATAGCCAGAAGCTGGCCACCTGCTTTTTCTAAATGGTATTTTATTGGAATGCAACCACCCTATTTATTTACATATTGTCTGTGAATGATTTCACACTATAATAGCATTGTTGAGCAGTTATAATGGACACTTCTGTGGACCACAAGCCTAAAATACTTCTAATCTGGTTCTTTACAAAAGTTTGCTGGTCCCTGCTTTAGACCTTTATATGTTTAGAGCAGATGCTCCAAGTGTAGTATAATGACCACAGAGATCAAAATACCGGGGATGGAGGGATGCTTACAAATGTAGATTTTTTTAAGACTACCAGGGACTCAATTATTCAAAATTTCTTGAGATGGAACCTGATAATCTGCATATTTAATAAATGTTTCAGGTGATTTTTAATGCTACCATTGGTTTATTAAACAGAAAAAATTAATGTGAAAACAATGCTATTTATAAATGGCATGCCTACCACAAATAAACTAGTGCTACCTCTTGTCTAGAAAACATGATGCCAAGAGAAGAAACTGTACATCTGTGCTGCTTCTATTGTAACTTAAAATTTTTGAAAGATATGCCATGAGAGAAGTTACCATTTAATTGGGGGAGACAGTAAATGTTTGAAGAATAATTTAAAAAATGAAATCCAGAGGACAGATCATAAATTCTAGGGAGGAGCCGACCTTTGTAGACAAGCATGGTGGGTCCTGATTCATTACTGAGCCTTAAACTGCATTTGGTGAGTCACAACCAACATATAGGGGCGAAAAAGAAAGAAAATTGAAAATTACAGAACACCCCAGATGGTATGGGTAAATATTACTATGTAAAACTTTTGTTTCACTCACATACATATACATATATGCATACTGGTTGCAATATAGAGTGTATTTTGTACTGCGGGTTGCTGTCAAAAAAATTTTTTTAACTCCATTCTTAAAGAACATATTTAAGGCTCATTTAAGTTAGAGACAAAGTAGCTGTCCTCAGAGGTTAATATATATTTCTTTTTTACATGTAACAAAAAAATGAACTATTATTTCTCTCTTATGTAAAATAATATATAAGTGCACAGATTTGGTATATGCTTATCTTCCAAACCCATCCCATCAGGCCTGATGAATTAAAAGAATTTTAGAATTTTAGAGTAGGAATGACTTTGGAAACTGTTGCTTTTTCCTTTCAATTTGACAGGAAAGGAAAATGAGACAAAAAAAAAAAAAAGTTAATTAGTTTGCCTAAGATCATATGTAAAGCAAAAGAAGGATCATCTAAGAGAGATTCTAGATGCTAAACTGGAGATGCCACCCGGTTGCACGTGAGCTGAATCTTTCTGGATTCTCAGAAAAGTCAAAAGATCAAGGAACGCTGGTCTTCTTGGCTTATGGCACAAGTTGGCTAGAGATGGATGGTGTTTGCCCCCTTGGCTGGAAAAAGTTCTCCTTATCTCCTTCCCACCACTCTATTTTGGCACTTGTACTATTATTTTACTAAAAATAGAGAAATTCTCTTATAATAGAGAATATTTCTCTATTTATATATATTATTATCAGAAGCAAAAAAATAAATAAAAGGCACACCAAGAAGATGGTGTATTTAATCAGAGATGGAGATTACATTTCTATGTGGAATTTTAAAATATCCCTAGGAGTTTTGTTTTATGCTTTAAAAATGTTTGAAACATTTAAGCCTGTATCTTACACAAGTCTCTTCATTCATTTTGCCTTTCCTTCTCAACTTGTGTAAAAAAAAAAAACAAACAAGCAAACCAAAAACAAAATAAAATAACACCAAGCTAGTTGAGGCGAGGTTCTTTGACTTGTCAAAAATATGTAGTTCACCAGTGACAGGCCCAGAGTTAGAACTTCTGTCTGCTGATGACCATCTGGGATAGGTGCAGTGTTTTCAATGTTGGAAGGAGCTTTCATGGTTGTTGTTGTTGTTGTTGATTATGTTGGTAGCTAGCTTATGAATCAGTTATGGATGCTGTATACATTCTCATTTAATCCTCACAAATTTCCCTAATTTTACAGTCAATAGAATGAAAGGTCTTGTTCTGGTCATTTATTGCTCTATAAGAAATTACCCCCAAACTTAATGTCTGTGAACACTTTTTTATTACACCTCAGGGATTGTGTGAATCAAGAATTTGTACAGGACTTGTCTGTATGTCTCTTTCGCTCCCTGTGGTATTGACTGTGGTGACGTAGTGGTCCTCAGCTGGTGGATGAAAGGATCAAGAGGTGCCCCTAACATGACTATTCTCTCATTAGGAATGGTGGAATTCTGGACTTGGGTGAGACCTCTGTTGTATGATTTTCTTAAGAAAGTTGAACTTCTTACGTGGCAGCTAAAGCCACCTGAAAAGGTATTCCAAGAGAGGCATGTGGGAGCTGTGTGGATTTTCTGACCACAACAGGCAAGAGGGCTTGTTGTGTCTAAACCACATTCTCATTTGGGCCAATGGGGATAGGTGTTGCCATTCTTGCCACTTAGTCAGTTTGTAAATCCAACCTTTAGGCAATATTCTGAACTTCTTTCTATTTAGTGCTTGCTTTGTAAGGCCACCAGAGGCCTCTTTAGACAGAGGGATTAAGGAGTCCTACCTTCCTTAACAATCCATACTTAGAAACGCTATAAAAACCAAAGGCACACATAGCTCTCTCCACTCTAAGGAGTGGTGTCTGTGTGTGTGTGTGTGTGTGTGTGTGTGTGTGTGTGTGTGTGTGTGTGTATTCCTTTTAAATAATGATAACTCCTCAGGGATGATGAACAGCTAAGATTCAGATGAAAATATTTTTCAGCCAAAGGCATGTTGGTAAAGTATACAAAGCCTATGACTGGGAGCCAGAAAACCTGGGCTCGATTCCCAGCTCTGCCACTACTTGCCGTGTGGTATCCTGGGCAAGTCAGTTTTTCTGAGCCTTAATTTATTTATCTGTAGTATGAGATGGTTATATAAAACCACTTGTAAGGGCCATGGTATATATACCTACAACTATCGTACTTTTTAACTGTATGGCTATGTACAACCTTTGTCATACTTCTGTTTTACTTTCTTCCACCTTGTCACCAAGAACATTGTAAAGACAGAGGAAGGATAAAGCAAGATTAGAAATCTGCCTATCCATGCTTGCCAAAAAAACATACCCCACCCAAGTACTTTATTTTTTAGTAAAAATCTTTAGGAAAAAGATTTATTGATTATTCCAGTGATATAGTAAGTATTGTTTTTGTTAAATGATATCAGGCTTTTGAGTCAGATTAGCTAGATATTTGTGTTTATGTGTCATTCTAAAATTATGTCTACATCACCACTAAACTCTCTTACATGTTTGGTCTTTTCTTTTCCCTTTGGTAGGTATTCTTTCATACAGAAATATGATAGCAGCAAAAGCAACTTTTTGTCATGATTTGGGAATCGGTCTTCAAGTAACCCTTAAAGTACATTAACCATATACCCATAAATGATGGCGACAGGCTTTCTCTGTACCCCGGAGTCCCCGGTCAGGGATAATGTGGCCACAGTGGCCCAGGCTTCTTTCAAATAGATTGCTTTATAAGGGCATGGAGATGTGTAACAAACACAAGTCCCCATTGGTAGTTTTGTTTGCTCTGCACTGTGCTCTCTCCTGCTCTCCCTAGCATGATTCTCTCCTCCCTTCCCCACTACTCCTATCTCACCCTCACTTTCTTTCATGCTTTATTGTGGTGGAATGGAGTGGGGAAGTCGAGGCCGAGTGCTTTCTTACTGTGAGAGCCCTCTGAACTGTTCTGTATTTCCCCCCTGAAAGTTTTCTCTAGTGCTGCTATCTGGTTTTCTTGATATTATAGTATTCCAACCCTTGCCATTGTAGTGAGGTGGGCTATGCCTTTTTCAGAATTTCTTTGGACCTTTTTGATGTCTTGTCTAAAGAAATAACTTTTCCTCTCCTACAAAAATTCAAAGTAGGCAATTGCTGGGAAAACTTTAGTTTTCTCACTTATATTTCTGAATTTTGTTCTTTGATAGTAAAATATTAAAGGTAAAGGAGTAAAGGAAAAGCCGAGTACAGTCATTTATTCACCTCTATTTTGTCTTTCTTACCTTACCCTCAGCCTGAAAACGCCCTGTCTAGAAAGTGCAACAACTTTTCTTCCAATGGCTTTAGGAGGGAGGGGTGAAATAGGAAGAAATGAAACATACAGATACTTATCCCTGCATATTTTAGAAACTGACTTAGACCAGAGAGAGAGCCTAACCAAATGTGCCACATAAATGACAATAGTAATCAGTTAAATATTTTGCAATAAAGGTATTTTTCTTTTTAAAGCAAAATATTTTGTAACTTCAGTAACTTGAGTGCAAAATTTACTAATGACAGGCAATCCCCTGATAAATACGAGGTTGTAAAATTAGAAGAAATTTGTTTATATGTGGGACAAAAATATTTTTCAGTTGTAACAGAAAATTATTTTTGAAAAAGAGGTGATACTACTTAGTGTTTTATCCAACATGACAATTTTCCTTCAAGAGCCTTATGAAAGTTTCAGTGCCAGAATTTCACACATATGTATTCAGAGATAAATGTTTTTAAAATGAAGAGCTTCCTTTAACAGAATCACAGCATCACTTAACTCAAATTAAGTGCTGATGATATGCAAAAAGTAGTTTTTCAGTCTGTGTTCACTCACAAATCTGAAATCAATGTGTATATATACATATATATATATATATATTTCCCCCCCCAAATGGGTAGATCTTTTAAGTTTAGTTAGCTAAATTTTAATCTATAAAAGGCTTTAATGATTCTCTTACAAAGTGTTGCAGAATTATAATAATAATGCTAATAGATTATACATATGGCTTGATTAACAGTGTTATAGGATGGCTTTGGAAATGGGTATAACATTATATATTTCTAAGCCACCAGTTAATATGCAGCTCAGGTTATACAGCTAGTCTGGGAGAGTTCTTGCTAGTTTCTCATAGGGCAGAATTAATGATCTGATATTGAAATTTTACCTTCTAAAATACATTTTTAAAATTGTGTTTGAATTCATTCATTGAAACATCCCTTTCTTAAATTTGTAAGAATGTCATTCTTTCCAGAAATGTGTATTTAATTATCCACTCTAAAAATATAGAGACATTTTGTTTTTGTTGTTTTCAATAGAGAGGATTGTTTGGTAATTAGAGATTATTGTTAAAGAGGCAAATTATTTTGAAAATACACATTTATTGAGAGGAGATTTGGGAATGTAAATAGACAGAGAGGTTACATCCACAATAGTGTAATACCAGTACAGCAGCAGTTTAGTAAATTGGTATATAAACAAGCATCTGTTGCAGGAATGTAAGAATGACATCATAAAGGATGTATGGAAAATTTTAATTGAAAAAGAATGATGCACAATTGCAGCATGACTTTAAGTCTAAATTGATTTTGCCAACGAAGTAAAAGTGGGATTCTTTTAAAACATTCCAGTAATGCAAAGTATTTAAAATGTAATGTCCTGTTAATGTACCTAAAAATTAGAGTCTAGGTCATCCAATAAGAATACTGCTTACAGTAATGCAGCCTATGTAATATGCAATTATCTTGACAATAGTTTTATTTTTCAACAATTTTGTCATAAAACAGCAGTAAGATACAATGAATTTGATTCATTTTTTGTGTGTGAATCATTAATAGGCCATTACATCTACTATATTAGACTCCATTCTCCTTACAGAGCTTTTCATTATAAGGCTGTCTTTAATGGAAAGAAGTTTAACCTTCCCTCCCAGATAGATTGAACCCCATAACAGTGTAAACATTCTCATTATAAAATAAAATCCCCTTCCCCAAGGGCAGGACTATAATTATGTTGCAGAGCATCGTATGAATGTTTCTCTTCAGAAGTGCTGTCTCATTCTTGCTCTCAAGTTTTTATCATTTTCGAACAATCAATAATATTCTAAATTATAGTTTAATAAAATGCATATGATCTAGTTTAAAATTTTTTGACGTTATTTTAATCAACTTTGAGAAGAAATCATCAGTAAAATTGCTGTTGATTTATAAATAGGATAATTAGAGGCTTTCCTCCTAAGTACTGTTCACTGGCATTGTGGCTGTTTTTATTGCCTAGTCAAACCTCTTCATTCAATTTTAAAATTGCCTTTTGAATGAACTGCACTATAAGCTTGCCAAATAGTGTCACCGTTAATACTTTACCTCCTCTATTTCATTGTCCAGTCTGCAAATGCACAATAAATTGTTTGATAAGGGGGTCAATGGGATTGTACTAGTTTTTAAGTGAATTATAACCGAACAGTTCAGATTATGTCACACGCTTACTGTTATTGTAGAGCTTGTTTAAAAGATAACAGTACAGTACATTGGTTCATTTTGCACCGTTACATCAAGAATGTGTCCAGTACAAATCAGGGTACCGTGGCTCTTCAACAAATTGTCAATCTTTATATCAAGAGAAAAGAAAAATGCTGCTTTCGGATTTGTAGACTTTCCTCTTGTGAAGGGTTTACTGAAAGTGACAAACCTACCATGTTCCTAGTTTAGAGACAGCCTGGTTTCTATGTGAATGTGTTAGAACAAAGATTTCAGACGATTATTTCAAGATAATCATTTTAAGAAGATGCCAAAAAAAGTAATCGTTGGGAGGCCTGAGAACCATATGTTGTTGGTGTGAAAGTGCACAATCGGTTGATATTATCTGGTGCATAGACAGCAATTATATTTCCATAGGTGTGTGAACACACTGGATTATATAGTGCATATTGTAAGAGGCAGTTTTTTCCATCCTTTGACTTGTAGATGGATAACTATAACCTCTTCTTAGGGTTACTTTTGTGAGAAGGAAGTCAGAATTTACTTAAATGCATATCTCCCTGCTTATACAGAATTGGTAAGTGTTCCTGAGAAATGTAAAAGGCAAAAGTAAGAAACTTTGTGCTTGTTGGGTCTAAAAGCAAGTCTGTTTGTGTGTGTCTCTCCCTTTGTAACAGAAGGAATGTTTCTTATGTTTCTGTCTTCAGACAGTTGGCACACATTTCATCTCAGCAGCTGCTTTCTCTTAAAGTGCAGTAGAGTGTAGGACTGTAGTGACACCAGCATTAATACTTCACATTCTGCTATCATATGCTGTCACTGGGAAATATGGATCTAGGTTACATGTGTTTGCAGACTTTGTACTGCTGAATTATGAAAGCTGACTCTGTTGGAGGATTGTGTTGTATTCAGGGACTGTGAACTGAACAATAAATGAATGCAGTAGGCTGTTTAGAGTGTCATACCATGCTCTCCTTTTGGGGCCTAATTGAGCCTGAGCTTTAAAATTTAGAAGTGCCACAATGCACTGGAAAATACCTTAAAATAAACATGTAAATAATTTTGTTAAAAAGCATTTTTATGCATTATCTTTCACAGAAAAACTTTAGATTTCATTTTTTTCTACAGTTATGTAAATCTTTGCATGTCAGATATATAAAACAATAAAGCTTATTACAAATGATCAAAGAAAAATGTTTTCTTATTCAGATAATAATTTGCAAAGGAAATTATTGTTAAAATTGCTTACTATGGTTTAAAACTTAAAATAATATCCGATTTTATTTATTTTATAGATAGTTAAAAATACTACAGTTATGACACAAATAGTAAGATAAGAATTGCCCATTTTGCCTTTGTATCTGAGCTGTGTCTATACACACATACACACATACATACGTGTGTATAGATATACACATATATTGATTTTTGAGGTCATTAATAAAATTTCTGGAAAAGTAATTGCTATTGATTTATAAACAATAGAGGATAAGAAATAACATAATATAATATGTAAATATCATAATAGAGTATGAACAAGCATATGCAAATAATGTTAAGTATCTGGAGACACGGACAAAAAGAGTTGTTATTGAGAGGCAGCATTTTGAACTATTATGAATAAGGGATAAATGGGGAGTATTTATTGGCCCTCAGTACTTAGATGTCTTTTTAAATTTCACCAGAGGTTAAATTCGTTTGGTTTATTTATAAATTTAATTTGGGACTAACTTTTGGAGTTGAATTGAAATTTTAGGTACTTGGAGAGAGACTTTTTTGATCTGTATTATTTCCATGGAAAACTGCCTTGAAAGCCACCTTGTGTCATGCAAGCTACCCACTTATTTCCATCTTGTCTTACAAAGCACTGTCTTTAAGTAGCTTGAAGTACTTTTATTTATATAACAAAATTCTTGAGTTGTGAAAAGGCAATTTAGTACAAATTTAAAATTCTTAATCTTTGAATCAGTTATTCATATAACCTGGTTTCGTTATTTCAGAGAGAACAAGCTTCCTATCTTTATACACACTATTAAACAGGGTTATGACAGTGTTGTTTACTCACGTAAAGTCAAGGAAGAATTAAAACTTGTGTTTGATTTTATAAATCCTGTTTTCTCTTACTTTTTCTTGGAATCAGTGCCAAAAAATATATACCCTTTTCCCCAAAATCTTATGAAAAATTAGCATTCTTATTGTTTCGCCCAGTAAGTGACCACACCAGCTCCCGTACACAGAGAGGTACTTAACACTCTGGACACAGTGCGAAAAAGCACATCAGTAGCCTGGAATGATCATTTTCTAACTGTCCCATGGCCTTCATGATTCTGTATGTCCTGAGTGTGACCAGATATTGCACCATTGCTTGCCCCTTTTCCTAGTAGAAGTTGACTTCTAAGTGGCCCATTTAAAAATGTCTTCAGTGTGAGACTGTGTTCCTCAAGCGAGCCCACTTCCCCAGCTCAAGGCAAAGCCCAGGGACTCATCTTCCTATGCACCAATAGTGTAGTGCCCGAAATGGGGCACACAGGATGTTCCTTTGAATAAAGCAACCATGTGATCAACAGTTTTCCCTCATTTCTGCACAAGAAGTGCTGCGTAGTGCATTCAGCGCCATCATTACTGTCCACTGGAGCTTCATCCCGTATCTGCCTTGAATTGGTGCTACATTTGAAAACTTTAACTGTGTTCGTCAAAAAGGACGCTTCCTGAAAACTGCTGTCTGGAGTTGGGATCTAAAATGCCACTGTTAACTGATTGCAAAAACATAAAACACATCAACAGTTTTGGCAGTAGAATTAAACGTGTGAATGAACCGAATAAAAAGGTGAAAGCAGCACTTTCTCTCATAGTCACGGTTCTATGCAATTGGGGGCCATTAAATACAGTTTATGTGGTCCTCCTACTACTTTGCAGGGCTCTAGTGACCTCAAGTTTCCTTTGTGTTTTTCTCTCTTCCCTAGAGCCATTCTTCTTGAAAAAGGAATCATTAAGTAAAACTTCCAGAAGTGCTTTTTAAAATCAAAACACATGCAAGGAGCCAGTATTTGAGTTTTTCACAAGAAATACTAAATTTTGGTCAAACCCATTCTTGATTAAAGTAGAATTGGTTGGATGTAAAGGAATATTTTTAATATAATCAGATAGAGCCACGTTTTTAATGGTGACTGCATGTTATTACTTTTAGATTAGCTAAGTAGCATCTTTTTTAAAATTACCTTTTCATGTTTCTTCTATATTTCCCTCAATATGTACATATGTTCAGACTTCCAGTATATCCAACATCTTTGGCTGGTGACTTAGCTTCATGTAAATTTTATTATTTTTTTAAAGTTTTATGGAGGGTTCTTTCTGCTTGGAAGAGTATGGTAGAATCAGTAAGAAAGCTCTAAATTCTAATTATTAATTATAATCAGTATGGCAAATTTGGTGTTTTTCCATATTGCTTATCTCCTCAAAAGTTAATTGTACTTTTCAACTTCAAATGTTGGCAAAACTTGTGCTTTTTACTCTTTGCAACATAGCATGTGTCAAAAATATCTATGCTTCAAGGAGGAAACTAAGGCAGATGTGATTGGATAATTTGGTTGTGTCAGAAAGAATTAAACTTCCTTGTTATTGAAGTAATGATCATGGTTTATGATGGCTGGTTCTGTGCCCATCTATAGCCTCTGACACATTTTTGGAGAGCATTACTTATACTCTCTGGATATAATTTAAAGTGCTTGCTATAGTGAAAAGAACTCCAGGCTAGTGGTTGGAGTTGCAGCACTGTTACTAACTAGCCATGTGTGTGGTCAGCCTGCCATTTAACCTTTCACAACCTCAGTGTCTGCATTTGTAAAATGAAGTTGTTGAGCTGGATTATATCGCAAGTCCTTCTAAGATTTAAAGTGCTATCATTTTATTTTTCTAATTAGAAGTTTGTTTGATTCTTTTACTGTTATATAAGATTTAAAAATACATGAATTGCAGAAGTTATTGTTTATCTTTAATCATCATCATCCTAAGCAGTAAAGCTAAAATATTTTTCAATTTTGGAAAGATGGTTTTTAAAATGAGATTGGAAAATGCTCTTTGTTCTTCAGTTTGCATAGCTAGTACAAATAGAAGCTGAGATGTAGAGTTAGTAAAATCAGTTGTAGGCTAGTATGATTTTTAGTTTGCGTTTCCCGTTATCGTCAAGTAAATTACATATTTCACTATATTGTTTTGTAACATTAATTTTATAATTTGTTATTTACATTATCTCTAGATAAAATTAAAGGTAGAGGGTCTCTCCTTTCCAGCTCTGCTCCTAAATTCTTACGATCAATTATGTCAATATTTAAACTTCTTTTTTTTTTATTGCTTATATTTACATTTAAAGAAGAGGCTCTTATATTTCCTCTTGGCTCATAGTTATTTCATGTCAATACAGTTTTCCAACACATCAAAGAGGAGAAGGTTCTCTTTACCTCCATATGGTATAGTCAAAAAGGAGTCTTGAATTAGGTGGCCAAGGCCCAGCTACTATTCCCAACTTTGCCATTAACTACCCATGTAAGTGGACAAAGTACTCAACCTGCATAGAGCTTTAGTCTCCTCATTTGTGGAATGGGGATGTTATACCCTCTCTTCACATAAGGCATAGAGCCTTGTACATTTCAAGTACTTAATAAATATATGCTTAACTCAATCAAACTGAATTATGGAATTTTTGTCCTAAGTTCTGCTCATTTCTATTCATTTCTGTGGGACTGAATCATCAGGGTTGGAAATTAGAGGATGGATATTATTTAAGGTAAAATAATTGTTTAGCAGTCCTCTCTGGGTGTTAACTCTAATTTCTCCATTCAAATGAGGTAGTAACTTTTAAATCTTTATTTAGCCAAGCAAACATTTGTTCAAACATAATGGTATTAGAATTTTTGCTGATTTCATAAGAGTAGGGATGGGAGGCTTACCCAGTTAACTCTCATCAGCACTCCTACCCTCATGCCTTTCTCTGAACCCAGAAGTTCTTGGGCTCTTGTAAACCGAGTTTAAAAACTGTTGTCTGTTTATAGTTGAGCCCTAAAACCATTTATTCAAAAGGGCATACTATTTTAAGTGGCTCCCTTGAAATTCGGTTGGGATGTGCTTCCAGGGCATTACCTTTCTGTCACAGGAAAGTCATACAGATTGCTTGCCATGTCTACGTTAATCAGCATTTTAGTTATAATTGCCAGAGAATTCTGTTTATAGAAATAACACTTTTCTTCAGTCTTAAACGTTATAGTCCACAAAAAGTGTACTTTTTAATAGTGTGTTTGAAGTACTTTAGGTCATAATATATAGCTGTCCCTTTTGATTGGCTATGTTGTTATTAAGTTGCGATTCCAGTTAACTTAAAGAGATCAGATAATTTATGCACAAAGTGTTGTTTGACGTTAATAAAGGTTATCTGTCTTGGAGGATCTCACCAAGGGAAATCAGTTTTAATGGATAGTCATTTGAGTCTAGGCAAAGATGGAGAAAAGTGACCACAGAGCAAAACCTGTAATGTTGTAAAATCCTTTGGGTCTGCCTCAGGGTGTCCCAACTAATTTTTAAACTACTTCGATGTCAAGATCTTGTCCTCCTTCTCCACCCCCACCTTCCAGAAGGTGAGAGGACTCGATGCAAAATTTTGGGTGCTTGATCAATAGTTGTTTTTATTAACTACTGAAAGTATTATTTGTAGGACTAAAAAAAGTGAAGCCTATGCTCACTAAATTTAAGAGTCCTGTCTTTGAGTCTTTTAAAATCTATTTTTCTTTTTCTGGGCTGAAACATTTTAGGTGAAGCAGATAAAAGCCCGAAACCTGCCATGTGCATGCTGATGACTGTCTAGACCTTATTTGAACTTTAGGCCATGTCTCTTTGATGTCTAATTCCATGTCCTGGCTTACTGACAGGTTCTGAGAACAGGCCACCTTCCTGGGGAATGCTACAAGTCGGTCTTAGTTTCTGAATAGCTTTGCTTGTTACTGCCCCTGCCTGACCACTGCTATCAACTAGTTGAGTCACCTTGGGCAAGTCAAATCACTTTAACTCTCTGAGTCTCTGTAATGAAAATATGGATTAAGTAATCACATCCATTTTTAAAGTTCTGTGAATCTTCAAGGTATTCTGAATAACTGAAAATATATGTATTCTCTTTTGAATTATGCTGTTGAGAAAGTGAGTTTATTTTTACATAGACACACACATACTCATGCACAATTATGCCCCTTTATATGGGAATGTGCTACAGTGAGACCAAAGGATTAGAGCAGCAGGTTTTAGGGAAAATGTGAAATACGCCTCTTTTTCTTCTTTTTTCCTGGCCATCAGAGTCTTATTTTCTTCCACATAAAACTGACCAAGCATAAGACAAAGTAAATACTAAGTCTCATTCTTGATCATCCACAGCTTGAATTTGGATTGAAGTTGTTTGCTCTCCGATCCAGGGTTTTTGGATGCGTGGCATTTCGTGTGAGCAAAGAAATAAACAGACTAAAAAGGTTGTAGAAAATTATAGATTTAGTGGAATCCCTGAGATGATTTACTTTAGGGCCGGGTTTCGAATGTCAAACAGATGCAAAGGCTTTTTCTAGTCTTTGTTTTCTTAGTTGGCTGTATCCTTGCCTACAAGAGGCCTAGATTCCTGCTATTCCCACCACCCTCTCCCCCTTTTTGTGAACTTCTAGGATTCACTTTCAGAGTATGATGTATGTCTGAAAGGATTTGTGCGATTAGGAGAAAGTGTGCCCAGAGAATGATGCCGTATTATCATATATTACTTATTTTATTAACTTTCCGTCATCTGAGGCAGGAGGATAGAGAACTGAATCTGTCATAGCTAACATTCAACCTCCCAGAAATTTGGAGAAATGTTGGGACTTTCATTCCCCCTAGATGGCCATTAGGACGAAGGCTTTTTCTGGGAGGAGGTCCAAAATCATCTCCAATGTGTAGATTTTGGAGATTATTCAAAAGGGCTGCTCTGAGGAATGTGAGACATTCCCAAGGTCAAATCAGTTTATTTAGGCAGGATTATCAGTAAACTACATGAAAAGGAAAGCAAAAATCCATTTCTGTAAACTTTAGCCTTTCCTGAAAACATCTTGAAAAAAAGGTCAGTGCTTATGAGATATAAAATTCTATTAATGTTAGCATGAAGTAGATTAATTTTAAATAATTATATAGTATACAATAAACAAACCGTTTCTTTTTTAAATTAGCATTTTATTGAATTAATCGTAAAAATATATATAGCTCTGTTTTGTTCCCAAGACTGATGTTTCTTCAAATGACAAAATGTTTCCAGGTTTATAATTCCAAGAGTTTAAAAATTTTTTAAATGTAAGTGTATTTATTTTAATAACTCTTTTAATGCAGCAAATTTTATGTTTTTTAAAATTATCTTTTTGCTTGTTGTATTGTAGGTTTTTAATCTGCTCTCCTGTACCTGCTGTTTGATCAAACTATAGAGTTTTAAGCTAAGGACTTTCACACAGTCCTGGAAATAACAGCCCTCTCTTCTCATTTAAGCCAGCAGGACATCCCGTCATGACTACCTCTTAATTAGATGATATTTTGATCTGTGTTTCTATTCATTAACGCTTTGTTTTCTAGTGTCATGTCAGGGTACTATTTAGGCACTAATGCAGTTTTGTGACATATTGCTGGGAGAGCTGGACCAGAGGAGATTCTGTTTGGTTCAGGCTTTCTACTGTATGGGTTGACATAATTTCCAGGTTAATATATGAGTGAAATTTCAAGATATGGGAAATTCCTTAATTTTAGGAAATAGAGTCTTTTAAGAAAAGCCTGTCAAACATTGAGTAGGAAAAGACTGACTTTAATACACTGTTTACCTAACTTCCAAACCATTTTTACTGCATTTGCTCTCACTGAGATGGTCCATTGTCTTAACACAGCTCTCTCTGCTGCCGCTTCTGCAGTATTGTGCTTGCTATCTTTTTCTAATATTTAATGCAGTGCATTTTATGTTCTTCCTTTTATTTCATTTTATGTTGTATTGCGTTATGTATTTCACTGTTGGATCTAAATTGGGGAAGGGAATCCTGCTTTGTCCTTGCACTATAATGAAGATAGAGTTTGTTAATATAAATGTAAACTGCTGTCTTAGGTGCATCATCACATGAAGACTGTTTCATAATTGAATATGTTGGTACTAGATACATTTAGAAAATTACAGTCCCTAAACACCTACTCAGAGAGAGAGATGAACTTAATGGTTTGTTGTATACAGTTTCATTTTAAAATATTTTAGAAGAATGATTTGTAAGAATATGTACAATACAGAGTAATGATGGTAACAGTGGAACAGTTAAAGGAAAAATATATGCAGCAATTATATTCAACATTTATTAGGATCTTTGTTCTTGTAAAGTTAGGTATTTTTTGAGGAATTCAAAATATGGATGGTAAAATTAGATTAGATTGAGAGAGAAATAAGTTTCCAGAAGCACGTTAAGGACACATTACCTACTTTAGTAAACATAACTATAAAGCGTATTGCTTTTTATTAAATTATCTGCCTTCACAGAGCCGTAATATTTTTAAATGTATATAGAATGTTAAAAATGATGAGATAACTACAATATGAAATTCACTTTCTTCATTTTTCTAAGTGATACAAGAATACTTCTTCAATTAAGAATGGAAAAGATTATTTTAATGCAGATGTGAAAAATAGGTGTCCAGTAAGTAATGCATGCAAAGTACTGATGATTAATGTTGGATTATCAAATTTGTTATTTGTCAGGGTCTAAATATTTAATGTTGAAAGAAATATTCATGCATCAAAATATTTGGAACAAAACGGCACTCCACTCAATGATCTTCTTATAATCACTTCAAAATTTATATCAGCAACTCTGGCTTCTTCTGGCTTAGAAAAAGGAGATAATTCATATTTGCACAAAAATAGTATGTCAAACCTGTTATTCCTAAGGTTTTTCTAACATAAATGTGCTACGTGATAATTCGTAGATATTTCATTAAGAGCAGAGCTTTGAATTATTTTTGTTTTACAAGATATGACATAATGTGACTGTGATAGTTAGATCACACAACTTCTTTTTCAAAAGTGACTTTTTGTTCTTCATCTTTGCAAGATACACATTTCAGAAAATAGAGCTATTTTGAGAATGGACAAGATATTGTTTAGAAAGAAGTTGTGGGATATATCTTAAAAGTAAAATATCTCCATTAGGTCGACAATGAATTTAGGAAACTAAATCCCAAAGAAGTTAAGCATTTGCCCTTTTTTAAAACAGTGCTCTTGAAGCCAGTTCTTCAATAGTGTCGTCAGTACTATTTAGACAATAGCACAGGAAGAGAAAGATGGAAGAATTGGACATAGGATGTACTGCGGATCTCTGTAGCTAAACTAGGATGGTCATTTGGATTTTAGCTGTACTTTCCATATTTAAACCTTGTGAAAAAGAGGGGTTAAAAAGGCTGAATATCCTTGTACCTTAATGAGAGAACGATTGCTGTAATAGTATCAAAGATAAACCAGTATATTAGGAACACTAAATGATAAAGGGTGATAATATGCCATTCTTGAGACTTCTTGGCTCTTACCTAACACATCAGAAAGTGATTGTTGAATTTTAAATAGCCATACAAATGGATGACATAGAAATTTAACTTTGCTTTGACCTTATTCTAATTCACAAGATGACTGCAAAATGACTTTGTTGCATCTGAATGTATGCTGGATGCTAAATCACTCCAGAGTATAAAATCTTTGTTTTGGCATAATGTTGATGCATAAACATTTGTACCCCATACTAACCCTATAAACATCACAATCCATCAGTACAATTACAAAAAAGATTGTTTGTTTTCACACTTAAAGCAGACATGAAATAGAGTGTCCTTAACTTAATCACCACCTTGATTTACCACATTTGCATATATTTGCATATTAATTGGACTACAGATTAAAATTGGTTTTGTAATTTTAATTAAGTGTCCACAAAGGTAAATGATTAGAACTGTTTAAAATACATTCTGACATAAATAGCAGTAAAAGCTTTTGTGATGATGTTTTTGTGGAATTACATTCAGAAAGTGGCCTTTTTATGATAGTAATTTTAATCTTAAATAGAATTATACAGTCAAACAGAACTGTGGATTCATAATCATTTTTTTCAAGATTCATTTAATATTTTGCTGATTTGCGGCGCTTGATGAAAATGTACTATAGGTTTAGCTGATTGCAAAATTAGACCTCTAGAGCAGATAAACTGAGGGTTTAAACCTGCAGTCTTTAGATGCTTGTCATATGTGCTTGAAATGTATATCTCATCCTGTGTGTGTATGTATGTGTGTTTTAATGGAATAAACTCATATGACCCTTTTAATGATACACCCTTTAAAAAGAGAACCACCTTAAGGGACTATCGTATTCCCAGTTTAAATTAGGGAACATATAAAATGTTTAAAGGTCTCTTAGGCATATTATTTTGGTACCTGTAAGAACTGTCCTAGTGTTCACATAGGCCAAAATGTGCCCCCTTAATAACAGGTCATCTTCACTGGTGCATTCCCTGTGGGAATGGCACTCACAGCATGAGCAAGATAATTGTTAGGAAAGTGCACTATTTTTCCTTCAAATCCTGGGCTACTTAATGTGTGGCATGTGCTTTCTCTTATATCAGACAGAAAATTGGTTTTACCAGAAGGTTACTGGATGCCTAGCACCCCCTTCTTCCAGCTGGCATTTTCCTGTTTGGATCATTTTAAATGTTGGATTCTGAAACCCTCCCCACTCCCAGCTGCCACCTTCTTCCCTGGCGGTACCCGGGACTCAGCTCCCTAATGCTTTCTTGCACCCAGCTGCTTCTCTGCCTGGCTCCTGGCTATTTAGAATGTGATGGGATAAATAAGCCTTTCTGTACTAGTCACCTCTGAATAACTCTTAATTGGATTTCTTTTATAAGCTATGATGTCCCTAAGTTTGTGACAAATCCATCAAATTTGTTTTCTAAAGTTGTGTGTGTGTGTGTGTGTGTGTGTGTGTGTGTGTGTGTGCGCATGTGCACACATATATACAACTCTTTGGAAGTCTATAAAGAACAAACCAGTTAAACCTTTGACTCTAGTAAATCAGAAGAGGGGAGATAATTTCCTAAAAATGGATTATTGCATATAATTTTTTAGTCAATTTTAAAAACCTTTCATCCTGGTATATTAGAAAGAGCAAAAGCTTGGAAATTTGTCGGGCATAGTTTCAAATCCCTGGTCTTCCATTTCCCGAGTGTGCCATTTTGGCAAGTTATTTTATTTCTCTAAAATCTCAGTTTTTTCATATGTTAAAAGGAGATTTAAAAGACCTTCTTTATGAAGTTATTTTGAGACTTAAATAAAACAATGAATGTAAAAGTATCTAGCCAGAGTGGTGGCATTGAAATTGGTGAAAATGGCCAAATTCAGGATATATTTTGAATATAGAACAGACCAAATTTAATGACAAATTAGTTGTTGCATGTGAGAAAAAGATTGGATGACACCAAAATTTTTAGCCTGAGAAAATTAGGCTACTCTTAACTTGAAGGATAGGAAAGACTATGATGGAAATAGATTTGAAGGGAAAGATCAAGAGTTGGATTCAGACATGTTGAATTTGAGATGCTTTTTTAGACATATGAGAAGTCAACTTACTTTGATCAGAAATTATTTTGTATAATAAAATCCTCACAGGTTTTTGTATGTGTGTACATGTTCAATCACATCTTTTGCAAACAAACAAACAAACAAAAACAAAAAAAAGGATAGATGAACATAGAATTCCCAAATTGCATTTGAAGAATAAGTGACACCATTTTGAAGTGCTGGAAATTTGTCTAAATTTAATGTTTTATTATTGACATAGCTTTAAAGGTTCATAGAAGAGAGATTTTGATATGTTTTTTTTTCTTCTCTTTCTCTTTCTAGTTCTGTTTTCAGGTTTATTTCACTAGTTGAAGCAAAGTTTTTATTTGAACATTTTATTGGGCAATATGATATCCTAATATATGATCCAGAAAGTACAGTAAAAAGCAGGGAGGAAGTACCAAACACTTCCCCTAGTTTTATTGCTTCAAAGATCCTGAATGAAATGCTCACAAGAAAGAAAAAAGATAGAGAAAGAAAGAGATATAAGGATAATAAGAAAGAATGAATGAAATGAAAATAATAAGTAAAGCTTGAAAGGAGTTTACGAGAATTCACAGCATATAGAAAATACTTTTCAACTTCAAGATTAGCATTGGGTAAAATGCCCATCCCGGAACTTGACCTCCCCTAACTTTAAATTTGTGAAATTATGCATTAAGAAGAGTTTGTCTTCTCTGCTTCCGTTCTCATTGCCATCATCTTTTAAGCTTTGTTTACTTCTACTTCCTGAGACCTCTAATCCCTACCAATTTCATCATGTCTCTACTCTCTGGACCATTCTTGAGTATTCACAATGCACATTATCATTTTAAAGACTCTGCTAAATCTTACCAAAAGAAACCAGTTTTATTTTCTCTTACCAGTGTATCAGTTAGACTCTTGGCAAGACACATGTGGCATAAACTTGTAACTGGAGAAAAATTTTTTACAAATGTATGGGTAGGGTTTAAGGAAGACATCAAGGGGTGGTACAATACTCAGGATTCAATAACAGTGTTACCATCCCTGGGCCTGAAAGGGCAAATTGAAGGACTAATTGCTAGAATCTAAAGAGTCCACTCTGCCCTTGGATTAGAAATCCATAGCCAACATATTGCAACCTGTCAGGGAAGGAGCAGTAGAATAAATAAAATACCTGGATATTTCCTGACTGTGTCTCCAATTGGCTTAAACCAATCAGAACCAGAAGGCAGTGGAGCCTTTAATGAAATCCATTTGGTTCAATGCACTGAGCCACAGAGCAGGGCCAAGAAAGGTAGAGAGTGAATCTAGAGGGCCACACAGGAGATAATCCAGTACACCTCAGGTTTCCAAATGTTTTCTCAATTAGGCTCACATTTGGTTTGGTTTGTTTGTTTCTTTGTTCAATTTTATTTACCACCTATGAACTATCTCCAGGGATATTAGTTATTCTGTGCAGCACAATTTAGAATATTGATCTAAGCAGTGGTCATAAAATGGGGCCCTGGTACCAGTTCTGCATTTAAAAAGTTAAGCCTGAATATCTTTGGGTGGGACATCAGTTTCCTAATTTTGGCATCAACCCACCACTTTTTGATATGTTCAATGATTATATCAGCACATCTATGTTATTTCCTGGCCGGAAAAGCATGAATTGTTGTCCTTGGCTTGAGGTTCTGCCCCACTCTGTCCTTCTCAATCCTTTACCAAAATTTATCTTTTCTGGGCTCCATGTTCATTGGGCTCAGTTTTCCTCTACAGAATCTGGTAAATCCATGTTGCCATGAAAATGATTATTGAAGGTTTAATGTGTCATTTTCCCAGGGTAACATATTTGATTTTTAAAAGGGACTATGGAGATTATTCCACAACACTCTTCCCCAAAATTTCAAATGATGTGCCTTTTCTTGTCCCTCGAAATACAAAAAATACAGTGTTCTACTTGTAAATCTTGCCCTAATCATTTTTATTTGCCCATTACTGTGTCTCCTACTTCTGTGTTGCTAAATCAAGAGAATATGCGCATCTTCCCAAAGCACAACACACTTTGAATTCTCCTCAAATGCAGGTTCCCGTGGAGAACTAACCAGAGGAGAAGAGAAATGGTAGGCCCAGCTCACAGGTGAAATCCCATTACAGGGACCTCCTGGGATATAGCATTAGCATTGGGTAAAATGCATTGGGTAATACATATAATACTCAAAAGTTATTCTAGAGAGTAATTTTTCTAACTAATTTAGAAACACTATGATAATTTGAAAGAAATGTTCTTTCTATCCAGATTGAATATAATCAATCTGTCTTTTAATGTACAGACCGCAACCCCTGTACTTTTCAGTATGTGGATAACATAGAATGAATGAAATCCACTGCTTTTGCCATATCTCCTTTATCTTTTGCCAGAATCAGCTATGTCCACTGCTTTTATTCTTTCTTCTATAAAATATTTCTTTCTTAATTTTCTTGCTTTCTTTGTTCACTGTGGCTTTGGAGTTAGGTTTCCTCCTTGACTAGTCAGTGTTTTTGTATTACTTCTTAGGCTTCCAGGAAGAATCAGGTACTGAGTTTTTCTTTTTTATTTATGCTTGAAGACTGAAAAAGGGATTCTTTTGATGAATTAGTAATGAAAATTTATTTTTATAATAAGGTCAACAAAGCATTATTACAGTAGGTCGTTGGCCAGGACTCAGAAACGTTTTAATTAGAGTATATTTCTTACAACAATAATGACATTTGGCCTGTGATAAATTTCCTATTAGCTTCTCTGCCTGATTTTCATTAGGCACACCCTGAATTCTGGGCTTAGATGTTAATTTTAATGGGACTTGGATGTTTTATTCAGATCACTAAGACACATTTATTCCCTTTCTTGAAGAAGTTTTGTTAGGGAAAGGTGAGTTCAAGGAAGTTTTCAGTACTATACTAATAATATCAGGTATTTTTTTGTTTGTTTTGATTTGTTGCTTAGCCTCTAGAACATCAGTTACTAATCAAGTTTCCTTAGATTTTGAGGGGTCTTTAATATAAAAATAAACTGCTCTGAGATATTTTTATTATTCAAAAACAGCATTTTGAGCAACATAGATTATACGCTTACTCGTCTTACACATAAGAAAACTATTGATAAAATTCTAGAAAACTTTATCAATCCATGTTTCCTCCTGATAAATCAAGTTGATGTTTAAGTAATAAAGGCATTTGGTATTTAATGTTTTTAAAAACACAGTGACCATGAAGAAAAAAAACAATGATCTTTAGTAGTGAGAAGCTACAAATGACAGAAACCCAATTTCAGCCAGTTCAATTATGTTTTTAAAATGGAGGTGGTAATTTATTTGACCAGATAGCTGAGTTATCTAGGCTTATCCTGGGGTCATGCGTAGAAAGTGAAGAAGCTTAAGCAATGTCATCAGAATTGTCTTTCTCCTTGTCCTTTAGAATGGTGTGGTATGCAAGATGGCCTACAGTTGTTCCAGTCTTACATCCTAATAGCAAAATCCTAGTGAAAAGAGACATCTCATTTAATAGCCCTGCCTAGCAAAAATGTTCTCTAAAGATTCTAATAGGCTAAAACAACATCCCTGAAACAATTATTACAGGCTACGGTTGCATGCCTGCTTGTTTGGCCTCACATGACCTTTCTGAGCCTCTTCCCTCTCCATCTTGTGGGGGAATGTTGTAAGAACTGGTGCTGGTCAAGGAGTTGGCTGTTCTTGAACCACATGGTGTGAATTTCTCATAGGAAATGTTACCTATTGTTACATTGAAGTATTGTTGTAAATTTTAGACTGTTGCTGCGGTTAGAGACAAATTAGAGGATGCATAAGAAAGTGCAATTATTTTGCTGTATTAATGAATAAGAAGGGTACTGTCAACAAGATATATGTTTGAGGGTGAAATGGATGATTAAACATAGAAACAATGTAAAAATTAATATTAAGAGCTTACCCTATGTAGGCTCTTTTTTAAAAGTTTCCCATGTATTAAAGAAAATTTTTTTCCCCATTTATTAACTTTTATAAATGTAGTACTTACTAGAAGAGATTTGCACTCTGTGACATTCAAGTCATGTGACACAGGGCAGCTGCTTAACCTTCTATGCCTCAGTTTTCTCACCTTTCTCAAAGGTTGTATTAATAGTAACTACTTCCTACAGTTTCCACTGAAGTAAAGTATCAGCACCTGGGACATAATAAATACTCAAATTTTAAAGGAGGAGAAAATTTTGTCATTTCTATATTATCTACATCATCAGACATTATTTTCTGCTAATAGAGTCGACCAAATGATCCCATGATGATTTATATTAACGTTTTAATTATATTGTTTCACAAATTGGGCATTTTATATATATTTTAGCCATCTAATTAGCAGGGCAATTTAAAAAATTCAGAAATGGAAGGAATTAGTAGATTCCAAAAGTAGCTTTGTTTGAAAGGGACCCATAATGGACATGAGTTGCTCAAATTCCGGTACATTGCTAAAAATATTATCACCTAAAATATGAATTATAAAAGAACAGTAGATTTTCTGGCACAAAAAAATACTTTGTTTCAATGGATTTCCCAGGTATAAAAATAAAATGATGTAATTTCCAAATATTTTGACCCTATTTTTCCAGATACACAAAAACTTAAATTTTAAATATTCATTCTTAATAAGGACACTATTTTGGGAACTACAACTTTCAGGTTACAAAAAAAAGCAGTTCATTAAAATTATATTACTTTCTTATATGATGATGTGATTTTCTAAAATTATTTTTCAGTAGTGATTTACCTAAAGGTATCTCTAACCATTATCAAAATGAGAAAGTCTTGATACTTATATATTTTAGAAAGAAATAGAGTTTATGTTTATAAACATTTGGAGAACAATAAAATGGTATTTGTTAATTTGTTTCTGTCTATGTGCTTGGGCATTAACAGTTATTTTGATGATAGCAATTTCATCTTTTGGTTTGATTAAGATGCTTGGATTAGATTATTCTTATACCTACCTAGTTTGTATATGTATGTTACATATATTTATTATATTCAAACTTTTTTTTAGTGGAGCCAAATTCTATAGATATATTAGTTAGATGGAATTCTTTTTGGCAGCTGATAAGATAAGACTTTAAAAAATATAGCTATTACTCCAAAAGATAAAAATTAAAAATGAAAGATGTTGGACACAGAATGGTCAATAAAAATTACATTCTAGTGATGGAAACTGGAAATAAGTTAAAATGATTTCAAATACTGTTAAGAAGTATGAAGAAAAGAAAATAGGAAAATAGGGAAAACATAACAGGGGGAGTGGTGGTTGTGGTAGGTAGTAACAAGATAAGATGACCTGGATAGACCTTTTTGAGAAGTCGACATTTCACCTAATGCCTGAATGACAAGAATATAATAAAGAGAAGAGCATTCCCAGGAAAATAAATAAATAAATAAAAAGTGACACATTCTAAGGATGAAAAAAGGCCAAGATAAGAAGGGGAGAGGTATAGGAAATAAGGCTGGTGAGGTAGGCATGGCCTTGTGATAGTAATGAGTTTGGATTCATTCTAAGTTTACAGGAAGCCATTGGAAAGTTGAATAGGAGTGAAACATGATTTGATTAATTGGTAGTCTAGATAGAAGACTTTGGCAGTAGTCCAGGCCAGAAAATATCCAAAGGCAAATCTTTCATTCTTTTCTTTCTTTTCCCTAACTATGCAGTCTTTCTTCTGAAAAACCATACCTCACTCTTCCTTTATTGAACAAATATTTATGAAGCTCCACACTGTGCCAGATGTTGTACTAGATGCTCTGATAGGATATGATGATATGATATGATATGAATGGTATGATCCTTTTCCTATCTTTAATGGATAGTGTTTGTTTACTTCAGTACAATTGGAATCGAAGGAGTGCTTAAAGCTTTCTGGAGAAGACAGGGATGGCTTGAGTTTAGGCTTAAAGGATGAGTAAAAGTTGACTAGGTAGACAAGAGGTCTAGTGATAAGGATATTTCGGGCAAAGGAGAAAGTGTAAAAAATAGAGGTACAAGAAACGATGGCATGTTCAGTGACAGACAAATTATTCTGCAAGGTTATAATTTGTGGTTGGACTGAGAGGAGATGAAGCAGTCAGAGGGCATACCTGATATTCTGTTTGCTCTTCTAAGGAGTTAGGTTTTATCCTGTAGGCTATTGAGAGCCAACAAGATATTTGAGCAGGGTAGAAACAATATCAACTTTCCTTGTTATATACTGTTTTCCTTGTTATATACTGTACTAAGTACAGCTGTTTGATGAAGTTGAGTTGGAGAAAACTATTAGAAGGTTATTGTATACTTGAAGTGAGATACTAATTGTCTGGACTGGAAGAGATGACAGGGCCAGGTTAAAGAATTGAGATTCTATGAGGCTTGCTGGTTGACTGAGTAGGGATGGCTAAGAAAGAGAAGTGGGGAAGGTGGAACTATAAGGTGACAAATTGTGTCATTCAACAGGACAAAAGTGTCAAGAGAAATGAACGGGATTGTTAGAACCGATTTTGAGCTTATGATTTTGGAGTGAGAGGCAAGAGCACCTCTGGGTATACCCAGTTGGAATTTGAGTGCATGTGTTAGAACTCTGTAGAGTGTTAAAGCTAAAAATAAAGATTTTTTAAACATGTCACAATATAAATTCAAAGCTAGAAATTGGTGTTCTATACATTACAAATATGTTTAAATTATGTTTTGTTTAATTTTCACTTTTTAAAAATTTGAGCTGACTTTTAAAACTCTATGAATTTTACCAGCAATCCCTCTACTGGGTATTTACCCCGAAGACTTGAAAACTCATATCCTCAAAGATATTTGCACGCTGATGTTCATAACAGCATTATTCATAGTAGCCAGGACATGGAAGCAACTGAAGTGTCCTACGATAGATGATTGGCTAAAGAAGCTGTGGTACGTATATATAATGGAGTGTTACTCAGCCATAAGACAAGATGGAATACCGCCATTTGCAACAACATGGATGGACCTCGAGATAATCATACTAAGTAAAATTAGCCAGACAGAAAAAGTAGAAATTCACATGATATCATTTATATGTAGGATATAAACTTAAAAGCAACAAATGAACAGGACAGAGACTCATGGACATGGACAATGAACAAGTGGTTACCAGAGGGTAAGGGAGGAGGGGAGGTAGACAGGGTAAAGGGGGTCAAATATAAGGGGGTTGGGGGATGGCGAAGTGGGTAAAGGAGATCAAATATATGGTAGCTGAAGAAAACTGGACTTTGAGTGGGAAACACAGTAAAATATACAAACATCAAATTATAATGAACATCTGAAAATTATATAATTGTATTAACCAGTTACACCAAATAAACTTAATAAATAAATAAATAAAAATAAAACTGAATTTCCCATAGTAATATAGACCCAATGCTATTGGGCCTGCATTTTAAAATAGCAGCAATGTACTAGAGTGAGAAAGGCCTGTACCAATAAGTTTTAGGGTACTCTTTCCCCCGCCCCCAAAAGTACCCATTCAACTTACTTCAGCTAGTTATACTACCTGCTTAGTCCCTTATTGACATTTGAGTTTGAAATTCTAGGCAGAATACATAGAATGAAAGGGGAACAGAATCAAAGATCAAAGTCCAAGAGAAGTTTGGATACTGGAAGAGGAAAATTCCAGGAAAGAGAATAAGACTTTGAAAGTTTTTACTCTAGACTTCTTTTTGTAGCTTCTCGTTAACCTTTGGTAGCCTGCTCTGTCTGGACTAAGTAATCAGTCTATTTTGTTTGTATTGGAAAAGCTCTTCCTAAACACTAGAACCTTGCTATTCACACCATTGTCCATGGATAATGCTTTAGTGTGGAAATTTTTTCCCAACACATCTTGGGAATTTTATGTTTTTAAAAATACTGAATCCTGAAAAAAACACTTATTTTAAGTTTTGTAATTCTCCTGAAATTATTAAAGCTTTAAAAATCAACATACAGTTGTTACTGGTTAGAAGAAATGCACTGTGGTCAGATTGAAAGTAAGAACGGAAAACACTGACACACAAAGTTGAAGGTCAGATTGCCATTTCTGAGACCTGCGACTAGAGCAGGTGGAAGATAAGCAGTCGAGATAATCACGATCTTTTGAGTATTTAAAAAAACTTTTTAAAGCTCCATGAAGGCAAGAACAGTATGTTTTGTGTCTTGTTTTTCTGCGATTCCTTGCCTCTTGCATATTTTTATGTCTCAATTACTTGATGAATAACAGGTAGTGTAGTTTAAAATAGGAAAGACAGCAGTTTTTTAGAGATATGAATGGATAGATGGATGGATAGACAGACCGAGTTGTCTAATAAATGTTTCCATTATTTTGTGTTTTGCAAATTTATTGTTTCTGTCAATATAGTTACCATATAGCCAATTAATTTGCCTTAAGTGGCAACACACACACATGTTTAATGTTTTTTCTGATCACATAGGAAAATTCAGTGTTCCACTCACCTTGGTATTTAAAAATAATTTCTAAGTAGTATGGATGCTTTAGGGCCATTATTAGAAATTAACTCTAATTGCCTTTGTTCAGGTGTTACACAAAGGTGTAACACCTGTGTAATTTTGGATGGATCACCAGATGGAAGTTAAACTATCTTAATATATAGAAATTCACCTTTTCAAAAATTTCGTGAAAGAGAGATTGTTTTGCCATTGTAAATGTTTTATCAAAAGATACTTGTGATGGTTTTCTTAAGTGTTTTTGAAAAGTCCTTGGATTCTTCACCACCATTACCACTCTGACATTTTACTTACCCGGTTTTTTATAGATTCTCAAGGCCAGGCCTCTTGGGCTCCCTCCAGAAAAACAGCCATTCACTCTAGGCCTTAAACTTGTAGACTTCATTTTCCTCATGCTCATGTGACCCAGTCTGCCAAAAGGAAGGAAAGTGGGCAGAAAGGGCCTGCCCTAGAAGGAGATGGTGAGGATTATGATATAACCATTTATTCGTTCAACTGCTCTTGAGCACTTAATATATACCATGCACCGTTCTGGTATGTAAGAATACAGCAACAAACAAAATAAACAAATCTTTACTTTCAAGGAATTTCCATTCTTGTGTGATGGTTTGAGGGGAAAAAAGGCAGAAGATAACCACATAAAATGTATGTAAGATTGTGAGAAGTGCTGTGAAAGAACAAAGTAGGAGGAGGGCCAGTTTTGGTTGAAGTTTTGGTTGAAGGTTTATGTGGCCACCATCATGACCTAGCAGGCCTCAGGATTCATCTAGTTTGCAGACAGACATATTTTGTTCAGACCACACAGTCATTCAAAAGTAAGCTAAAGCTGAATTAGTTCCCAATATTTAAAAGCCTTGACATTTCATATGAAAGTCCAAATTTCTGACTTTTACGGAAAAATCAGAAGATATGGCAGTGTTCCAGCATTAGATAAATTTGGGTCCTGGCCGCTCTTTTTAAACATGGCATCATAAACCTAGAGTAAGGTATGTCTAAGTATACTAATACTTATACAGTATAGTGCTTACTGTGTGTCAGAAGCTGTCCTACGAATTTGTCATGTGCCTATTGACTAATTAATCTTCAAAAAACCTTCTGAAATAATTGCTATAGTGAGGCACAGAGAGATGAGGCAACTTGCCCAAGATCACAAAGCTAGTAAGTAGTGGAGCCAGAACTTAATCCTGAAAGGTCTGGGTCCTAAGTCCAATTCTAACCACTATATATATGCCTCTTCATTTTCCTACCTGATAAACTTTACCTATATATGATGATGCTGAGATTCCAGGTCTATCTCTTGATCTAGGCATGACTGCCTCAAGATATGGAGTAATTGTACACTTGTAGGTGGACTTTCTTCATAGATCCTACTTAATTGGGAAGGGGGCAAGAGGGTAGTTCATGTCCTAGTGTTGTGCCTACTTGTCTGCCCCCTGTAGTTGAATCCATTTCCTTGGTGCTGGCTCCGCCCTTGTGAGCAGTTCTAGTGGATATCCCAGTCCTTCTACCTCACCATGTTTCCTGCTGTGCTCCCCATGATTGTCTTGACTTCCTCACAAATCCTGAGATAAGAGCAGAAAGGCCTCAAAAACTACATTTTGATGAGTAAATTATCCAACAAGGGATGAAAAATGAACACTAACAATCTTTTCCTTTTTCCTCTTTTAATTTCTTTATTAAAAAGTTTCATTCAAATCATCAGTTTTAGAAGATAAAACTCATAAGAGCAGACTGTGTGTGTGTGTGTGTGTGTGTGTGTGTGTGTGTGTGTGTCTATTTCAGGGAGATGGATGCTTGTCACCACTTAAGTGATGGTGTTTAAATTCAAAGGACAAAGTCATTCATTACCTGTATATTAATGGTGATGAAACTTAGCAACAATAAATATTTAGTAGTATTTGAATCCTCCTTTACCTCATTTACAGACTGATTGGAAGGTTTTCACAGCTCAAGGGACTGAAACTTGGCATCTACTCTGCTAGCCTAAGTCACTTTTTATCTTTTTCTTTTCAAAAGTTGTTTCTTAGTTACAGAACATCAAATATAAGTTGGAAGCAGTTTCAAGCTTTTAGGGGCCAATTTTGGAATTTAAAATCTCTTATTAAACATTAGTCTCTAGAGACAGATATTTATTATAAAACAATATCTTTAAAATTCATAATATTTTCAGTCTGTTGGATCAGTAGATACTTGTTACCATTATGAGCTAATGAAAGAATTCGGCTTCAAAGAAAGCCAAGCACGAAGGGGAAATGAGTGCCATTACTAATATTAGGGAGAAGGGCCGACATCCTGTCTCTGGGGGGCATCTCAGGCAGAGATTGGGGTACTGGTCGCAGAGCAGCTGAGCTCAGTGCAGTGCCTGTGGGCGGGAGTCAGTTCTAGTTAAGGTCCAAACACCATCAGCCCCGTTATCCAGGCCAGGTCAGACCTCCAGAGATCATTATCAGCCTTCAGATAGCACAAGGCAAAACCTTCACAGCCAACTCCATTGTGACTCTATACCCCACAGCTCTTTAACATTTCTTGAATAAACTGTAGTTTATCTAAGAATGCGACCATTAGCAGGATTTTGTCTTTGGGGCTCTGCTTCTCATTAGCTATGTGACTTTGGGTTCACTTACTTAACCTCTCTGAATTTCTGTTCCCTCTTCTGTAATGTAAGGTTGGACTAAATCTCTAAGGCAGTTCTAACATTCTGGGAAGCTATAGAAGTCAGTGGAAAATAGAATTTCCTTGAAAGTTTTCTTTTCATAAATATATTTGTTTGAATGTAAGCAAGAACCTTCTCTGCACTGAGTCTTCAGATTATAAGGCTTTTTTCTCTCTTTTAAGGACCTAAACCTGGGTGGAGAGATTTTAGCATCATTTTTTTGTAGAGTAGCCAGAGTACAGCTCTACCTGAAATGGCTCATTTCCTTCTAATTTCTTGATGAAAATGAGATGTCCTTAATATTTCTGCACATACTGAAGGGCAAAAAGTTTATGGACCCTTGGCCTGGCCTTGGCTAAATGAAGTCAAAAAGTAGCAGCCCTGTTGAACTTGCTTTCCCATTTTGCTAATGCAGAGCTGCTATGCAGGAAAGAGGAACCTGAGGTTGGGGGCAGAAGCCCTGGTTTCAAGTCTTGGCTCTGCTACTCTGAACATCAGATTCTTCATTATTAAAATGAAGCTGGAAACACCACCAGTTTGCAGTTGAGTTGTGTGAACTATGATGCATCCTTCATATCCAAGATACTGTAATTTAGCTTTTAGCAAAACAGTACACACGTGTATATGTATCTGAAACAATACTATGGACAATTCACTTCAATGTTTTCTTTTTTTCTTTAGATTATCTATTTCAGTTTTTTTAAATACTGATAATAACCCACTGAATTGATTTTATGACCGGTTTATTAATTGGTCCTAAAAACACTGACCTAGCATATACTTGATCATTTTCTTTTTTCCTTGGAAAACCAGATTTGGAGCATGAATATGTATGTGTGGTATCAGAGCACAACCAGATCATCTCCCCTATGCCCAGAGCCCACGTTTGTTTTTTTTTCTTTAAAATAAGAGAAAGAGCATAAGCTTTACAGCTTCCACATAAAGCCTGTCAATCGAGACTCTTTAAACTGACATTTCTGAGTCTGCTCAGTGATGTCAGCATGATGTCATTCATTTTTTTAGCAAGTTCATTTATGGAGGGTGTGCTGTGTCCTGGCTTGGTTTGCCTTCTGGAGACTTAGCAGTGTACACACATCAACCACCCCTTTGGAGCAGTGAGGACATGGGCAATAAACAAGTACGCATATAACTGTATCATATGTAATTCTGTATAATGTGGGGTAGTTATAAGGGACATGAAGAAAAGTAAAGCAGTGTAGTGAGAGAATAAAATGTGAACCTATTTTACCTACTTAAATCTTCTGTTTTAAGCCAAAGTGATCTCTTAAGGGCATTTGAAACCACTCCCTCCTGCCTAGACTGCTCTACCTCGTCTTGCCCTTCAGAGTCCTGCCTGTTCCGCACAGCTCTGTTTAAATCCTTCCTGCTCTCCAAAACCCTCATAGTCACCTCTGCTTCCCCATGACGCATTTTCTGTCTCAATTACTTTATTCTGCTTTGTACTATTCTTTTTATGTGTATTTTTAAATTTCACCAACAAATTATGAGGAAAAAGAGCTTGTTCTTCTTTGCTGCTCTCGTGGTTCTATCATGACACTTTGTACATGATAATGATCAGGAAAATGCAGTTTTTGTTAAGAGTGTGAGGAAATAGATATTTTCATACCTGGTTGTTAGGGTATTATTACAACTATACTCCAACTGGGCAGTTTCTATCAAAATGTGTAATATGCCTGCTCTGTGATCTAATAATCCCATATACAGTTTCTTTCCTAAAGAAATGCTAGTATAACATCAAGGTGAATATATAAGGATGATTGTAATCTTTTGCAATATTATTGAAGTAATACTTTAGTAACCACCTAAGTGTCTATTAGTGTAGATTGTGATACATATACCCAGTGGAATACTATGCAGTTGTTAAAAGGAATTAAGTAGGTCCCTATTTGCTGATCAGAAACATATCTATGATGTATTGTTATATAAAAAATAACAAATTTGAAGAACAGTATGAATACTTTGAAACAATGTAAACAAAATAACTTCTTTGTGTATATACCTGTACAGAATTAAAGAAAAATGAACCAGCTTTACCAATACAGCTGACTACTGACAAAAAATAGATAAGAATTAAGTCTTTTTGGGGAAAGATTTATAGATTTCTATGAAAGTTAGGTAAGTTTTTAAAGTCTCAGTTACTGTCATTTAAAACAAGGATGAAGGAAAAGTGGATTTAAAATAAATCTATTGCCCTACTTGTCTCAGATTTCAAGTTGTATATTTTATAAATCTATCACCCTATCACCACCATTATTACTAACATTTAATCCATTCAATCGTAAAGATATTCCCTCTCAACTATTTTAATACTTGGTACACCATCCCTACCAAGTAAACGCCAATCCATGCTTGCTTCATGTAATAGTGGATAACTCATTACCTACTAAAGTTGCTGATTTATTTTTGGACAATCCTGATAATTAGAATTTATCTTTTCTTGGAGCCAAAGTCTCTCTCCCTATAGCTTCCTTCTTTGTTCTTACTGCTCCCCTTTGGGGACATATAGAACATTTTTCTTTTGGTAGCCTATCTAATATTTGAAGGTTGTTCATGTTCTAACAATTTACCTTGCCCTCTACATATAGTTAATTTTAAAAACACCTCTTAGTGGTTCTATTTTGTCAGCAGATAAAGAAAAGAATGACAGTGAAATCAATCTATCCGTATTGATTTTGATTAGGACTTTATTCCAAATCTAGATGGTGTTGTTATGTAATAAATCTAAATATCTGTGTCTCTGTAAATGTTCTAGATTGTGGACTTCTAGAGGACAAAATTTATTTTGTAAATAATTATTTCTTTCTTCCCTCTCACCTGTATATTACCCATTAAAATTTGTTATGTGACTACTATGTCTTTATTGAATAGCTGGCCTAATTAATTGTATCCACCTATGTATATAATAGACTTCCCTTGATATGTCAAATACAATAGAATGGCTCACCTATTCTAAATCTAAGAAATATCGAGGTGGTCTCTGTGATATTTTAACATGAAACAATATTTGACCACTGACATTCTATGTGACTATTCTGAATGGGAATTCCACAGTAGGTCTTTAGCTACTAAAGAAGAGCCTTTTTGACAAGTAATTTTGAATAAGTGTTTTTATATAGAAAATGTCTGTTTTAGGAAGTAAAATTTAAAATCTCAAGTTTCTGTTGAATATCTATGTAAAAATTTTTAATGACATTATGCCAAGTTTGGATTTAACTCACTGATGGTTAGTGTCCTATTAATAGGTTGATACTCATTAATTTATTATGGATGTATTTTTACTAATTATTTACATATCTTTGGTGGCCACTATATTTTACTGATAATGGAAAACAAAATAATTATATTGCTTTAAAGAATAATGTCTCCATGTCATGAATCAGTATCTTCCTTTTTTGTTCTTTTTTTTTCTTTTTTTCTTTTAGCTGTTTACCACAATATTGACAGGCATCTGATTGTGTGGCCTACTTCTAATTATAGACACAGGCCATCTCACATGAAGCTGGATATTTCTAAGAGACTAAACAAAACATGTAATACTGTGAACAAGGAAAACAGCAGCATGTTTTTACTGTAAATTGACTGTTGTCATAAACAATGATTATCAACACAACACGGTATTGGTATCACGATACTGTCTTGGGGCCTCATCATTTAAACTATTTCTCATTGTATTTTACTGTGATTTTTTTTAGGGGAAAAAAGACCCAACAACTGTCAATCTAATTATTATATTCAGCCTACATTACCAAGCAAAACATATTTACAGCTAGATCTACACTGTTTTTACAAGTTTATTAAAAACATGTGTTGCCCAGTGCCAGGAATAGCTACAGCAAATGCTAACACCAGTAGGCAAACTGTCTTTTCACTTTCTTCTGAAGATTTAGTTGCCCCATCACTTTAACTAAGAGTTATAAAGTAGATGTTTCTGTGTGACAATTTGTATCATAGATCAGGCCTGCATTGTTTGTGTGTGTGTGTGTGTGTGTGTGTGTGTGTGTGTGTGTGTGTGTGAGAGAGAGAGAGAGAGAGAGAGAGAGAGAGAGAAGTGGGGGATGGGGGAGAGAGCACGTGAGAGCATGAGAGCAGGAGCCCCAGTGGGGAGGGGGACAGGTGTGATAAAGGGCGTATGACAGAGGAGGAAACCAAGACCTTGGATTTCCTTTATACCACTGATCTGGGATCACAGACCAACAACTAATGAAATAAAGTTATCATGGGACCTTTGGCCATTTGATTTATTTTAAAGAAGCATGACATTACTTTAAAGGATTACATACTTTAAAGCTACATTGATTTTCTTTGTAAAAACAATAATTTTTAAAAACTAAACTTATAATAATAATTTATTTGAGTAAATATAGGTTTATTAACCTTCAACACAGCTCTATATCCCTTGAATAGAATGTAGACACCATAAGACTCTTTCTACCTTGTTTGTTGTTGCTCTACATTAGTAAGAGGTCAGCCATTATTTGTAAAATGACTGAGTATTTGAAAGAAAAGGAAGGACAGAGGAAGGGCCACTTGCTACATTTGCCATGTCACCATTATGAGCTACACCATCCTACATTGTTCTTTCCCTTCTCCGAATTCCTGCAATCATGAATGTAAGTCATTCAGGTCATCACTCAGCTGTTTAATGTGTTATGTTACTCCTTAGCTGTTTGAGATATGTACATCTTGCTCAGCATTAGTTTATTGACTCCCCAGAGTCTTTGTATTGTTTCTTTTCAGAGATTAATACGGTGAGTCACCTGCTGGGCATTTAATACATACTTTGTGTCTTTGCGTGTTAGAGATTTCAAAACAATGTGAAAAATAGCATTCTATCACCTGGTCTGATGTTTCAGACCAGGTGATAGAATGCTATTTTTCACATTCTTCAAAGACTCAATGAACTTCTCAAAAGTTAATCCAAAGGCATAGAATGATTTGGTATTTTCCTTAATAGTTAAGAGAGAACTTCCTACAAGTTACAATTGCTTTGTGTCATTGAGTAACAGATTGTTTTTCCATCTCTTGATGGCATATCAGGTTAAATCCAAGAATGTGAAATATGTTTTCAAAGTGAAAAGTAAATGTCAATTTTCTTGTAATAGTCTCTCTCTAACAATGAGAACAATAACAATAATAATATTAATGAACAACTCTAGAAGGGTGCCACAATAAAACATTATTCAATAGCAGCAAATACTCACTTGCACATACTGCTGTTGTAGTTAATATACAAAGCATGTTAAACTAACCTTTTTGTTTTTCTCTCTGTATGTATATATATATATATATATATGTACATATATATATATATGTACATATATATATTGTGTGTATATATATGTATGTATATGTGTGTGTGTGTGTGTATATATTTGTTCAAGCATATATAGAGGTAGTACAGTGTATATGCAAAAGTAATCCAGACATGCTTTTTTATTAAAATTCTCTAAATTTTCCAAGGACTGCAATTTTCAGTTGCGTAGTTAGTGTTTTTTTTTTTTCTTTTTGTCCTATTACTTTCACACTGTGCTGTGAGTAGAAGGATTAAGTGCCTCATTGTTTCTCTATCAGAAATGGAAGTTTGGGACAAATAGGTGAATAGCTTCACAAACAAGGAACAAAAAGTTTAATCTTACTACAGAGTGAAAGAAAGCCACTTCAGCATTGAGTTAGGTATGTAATATATATAAGCCAGATAATTCCAAATGATTCAGTACTCTGCACATTATTTTCTGCAATATACTTTCTTCATAATTAATTACCTTTAATCTTTATCATGAAATGCATATCAAATATTTGACCAAAAATAATCAAGCTAGAAATTTACATGAAGTCATAGAATATCAGTAACATATAAAGAGATTACAGTGCTACTAGTTATTAGAAAACTATTTAGTGTGGAATAGAACCCAACTGGCATTTTAGAAATTTTCAAATCATGTAAATTCTATCGCAAATTAGAGACATTAGATTAGTAGGATTCTAAAATCTATGCATTATGATTTTATCATGAATTTTGGAAAGGTCAATCCAACATTGATATAAATATTGTGGGTGGCTTATAACAGCATAAAAAGAAAGACTGTCTACAGATGGCATGAGTACTGCCTTTGCCTTCCTTCTGACTATACACTCTTCTGCTTGCCTTGGCTAAAGCTTTCAGGACGGATCTCTTGTTTCAAGTCATTTGCATCAGTCCTGGTTTTTGAATCCTCTCTTTTTCAAAATTATCTGGACTTTTGATATCTACTCCTGAGAGAGGTTACTTCTGTGATTGAACCTGCTCAGATAGACAGAAAGACAGACAAAGACAGATACTATACAGCAGATAGTATGTACATTCCAGAATGTTTTCAATTCCAGATGATTAGAATCCTCAAAAGAAAATGAGTATATAAAAGTGCTTCCTTTCTCTTTCTGCCCCTCTGCCCTCCCCTCCCCTCCCTTATTAACTATTCTCCAATAATATTTAATGAGAGTTAACTGAGCAGCCTTCTAAGAAAAATCTTTTTTCTTTAGCTTTTTCTGCTTATTTTTCTATATTATGTGATCTGGTCAGGTTTTAAAAAGAATCAAGCTCATCTAACTCAAAGTTGAAAAGTCATTGACATCCTTTTGGGTGACTTTTCTTCTTAAAGTATGCTATATCATATCATATAGTCTTAGCATACATATTTAGAAATATTATTTAAGTTTTATCTAATTTAATTCTGCTGCAAGAGTAGATAAAGATTTTTGATACAATAGTGGATCATACCCATCCTTCAATTAAAAACAATAATGAGAACCAAACCAAAAATTTTTAATGTATTAACTTTTACCATTTCTTATTTAGCTAATATTTCATTCTGTCCAAATATCAAACTTCCATCTATCAATAAAATTAATGTGACCTTTGGTCTGATAATATTAGCATTGTTTCTCATTTTTCAAAGCCATGAGTCCTGGGTCTTAAATGTTTTTATTTTATAGTGTGAATAAGTCGCTCATTTATTTAAATCCATGTGGAGAATCTGGTTGTAGCGATCAGTTATGACTCTCCACATGTAACACTAGAGAACAGCTCTTCATTTCCATGTTCAGGAAATAGTCTCCTTTAGCCACGACAGATGAACTTGTTAAGTCTAATAGTTCATACCAGCCTCAGTTTTGGCGATTTCAAAACTATAAAATCAACGGCGGCCATGTATCATAACTGGTTAGAAAGTTTGGCTCTCCTCACTCATTCTTGCTGGAACTAACATAATAAATCCCGAGTAGTGTAACAGTCTTCTGTTATACGTTGCTCTGCTTCTAGCCTTAACTACTTTTTCCTTTTCTACTCTGCCTAATTGAACCTAATCTTTCCTATATACATGGCTAACTAACCTCCCTAAAACATCACCCAATATAAGCCCATTACATTAAAATCTTTACTCACTACTACCTACAAAGGAAAGCACATTCCTCAGCCTGCCACCTAAACCCACATATTCCCTCCCTGCCTGCCTCATCTCTCACTCTCCCCCATCTATGAACTCTTTTAACATTTATTCTTCTCCAAATGTATCCTCTGCATTTCTTTCCCCCTTTGCACTTTGCTCCTAGCATTCTACCTTCTAGTTGATGAACTTTGGTGTTCTGGAAAGAGAATGAACTTTTTAGATGGACTAGAATTTGAATTCAAATTGTGGATCTACCATTTAATAGATACATACACTTAAGTTATTTAATCTCCCTCAGCCTCACTTTCCTCATTGGTAAAATGCAAGTGCTGAGAAGATTAAGTGAGGATAATGTGATCTCTCTCTCTCCCTCTCTCCCTCTCTCCCTCTCTCCCTCTCTCCCTCTCTCCCTCTCTCCCTCTCTTCTTCTTTCCTCTCTCCCTCCCTCCCTTTCTCCCTGCTCCCATTCAGTTAATGTTCTATCTTTTCTGAAATACCCTCTTCTCTCCTCAATTCATTTCTGAGACCAGACCATACTTTCTAAATTAATTCCAAATTAAGCTTTTCCCTTCTCTATGAGATAACTTTTTTTCCTGGTCCAGAACTAGAGCTTCCTCTTCAGAATTTCTCTGGCATCTGTGGCCACTCTTTAGCACTAAGCATGGGTTCCTTTGTGATTTGTTTATTTTATGTATGTAAGTCTATACCACAATCTGTCTCCTCTGTGGAGGAGTCACAAAGGCATAGATGCTATCTCATAAATATACACCTCTTTGTATTTCAGAGACTAGTGGTATTACACTGCAAGTTCTAGAAACTTAATGAACATTTGTTCTTGCTAGTGTAATGATGATAATGACGTTACTGGGAAATCTCAAGTTAACCACCACATTCCAGTTTTATTTCATTAAAGAATTTTGGAGATTTTCAAAGCCAAGGCTGTACATTAATACATCTGTACAAGTTACTTTGCCATTTTACAATCTGTTAATTGGTGCTCAGGCTATTTAGTTGAATATTTTTTAGCTCTCTACTGCTTATGGTACATACTCTAATGCAAAATCTTTATCAATGATTTTATATATGTTTAGTTCTTCTTGGAAAGAATTCCCAAGCGCAACTTTCTTTTATTATCTGGCCTGGAAAATAAGTGCGTGATATCTGATAAATTATGTGCTATTTTCTGAGAATTTCTCCACTGACACATCTTTTGAACAGAAAGGATTTGTTCCCCAAGTTCTTACTCATGAGCTTTCAATAGACTTCAGATGTGGAGAGCATTGCCCTCCTCAAATACGATTTGCAACTGCATTTGATTCACTTTCCTTCCTTTCATGAAATTGAGATGGACGGCTGAGCCCACTAAAAAAAGTATATGTGAATTGCATTTTATTCTAATAATATTAGGTTGCCCTACAAACTCAAGCTTGATGCTTTAGGGCAAAATCACATATCTGGGATATATTTTTCTTTTTAAGCACAGTGAACATTAAAACACAGTAGGGAATAATGTTGACTTTGAACAACACAAATGTGGTCTGTTTCAAAGTGAGGTAGCTATCTGGAAGAGATTTTCAATTTTGGATTATGTTGGTGCTAATGGTTAAACCTGCATACCTTGTCTTTGATGTTCAGTCTGGGCTCATGTGAAGTAATGGGATTAAAAATAAAGTATACACCTTTCTTTTGATCCAAGTAGCCAAAAGAAAAGGTGGGGGGAACTGCCTCCTGCTATAATTTAGCAAATACCACTGGTCTAACAAAACTGATATGATTCTGGGGTTCAGTTCACAGATTTGACAGGTAGTATACACTCAAAGGTTTTCAGAACCATTGTCCTTTTTCTTTAAGCAATGCAATTCCAGATATTGCTGTATATAGATGAGGCTTGATACCATCAACACAAATCAAGGCAGGTTCAATTAATTTTAAGCAGACTTTCTCAAATGATTTGCTTCTCTGTTAACCGATAACAAAGTAGATGATTTAGGATTATTGGTCAGTTAGCTGAATAGATGCTAGCATAAGAACTTTACCTTGCCATGAGAGCTAGGTTGCTTTTAAAAAGGATCAGTTTATTATATATTCTCTAAGGAAAATTTTCCTATTTTCTATGTGAATGAATGAATTAATATACACATATACATATATATATATATTCACACACACATATATATACACAGAATATATGTGTGTGTGTGAATATATACACATAATATATATGTTATAATATATATACACATAATATATGTGTTATGTGTATATGTGTATTATGTGTATATATATATGTGTGTGTGTGAATATATACACACACATATATACACATAATATATATATTCACACATGGACATATTCACATACTTCAAAGACTCTATAATCAATAGAGAAACTAATCACTCCAAACTGTAGTCATTTCAAAAATGAATCAATATTGTGTTCAAATAATTCCCATTAAGAAAAAAAAAAGATTGAGGGGTGGGATGCAGAGATGATGACACTAAAAGGTGACCTAAGAAAACTTAGTTTGGGTTAATTGTGCCTGGAAGCTCCTAACCCAAGTCAACCATTCTAAGGCCTTTATGAAACACTTTGATGTTTGAATAGATCTATTAATGGACAGACTATCAGGCCACACAAAACACACAGAAAAAAAACAGAAAGTTAAAGTTCTCTTTTCAGTACTCATGATCTTAGGTGTGATGATGAATCCCTGAGACAAGACCAAAACTGCTCTCTTCATGTTCTTTCTAAGACAAGCTTCTTCTACTCTTTCTGTCTCTGTTTTTGTCATCATTGTTGTTTCTGTCTTGTTTTTCTATAAATGAGGCTACTATTTTCTTTTCATTGAGGTTTAACCTCCTTCTTAATTGGCCAGTGGAATAACATTTAAGCTCATTCACATATCTGTCCTCAAGGCATTCTGCAATCTCTTGTCTTATCTCACTTTTTGTTACCAGTCTCTATTCTTCAAGATAGACTGAATTTCCTCATCTATACTTTCTCTAATATTCTTTCCCATCCTCAAACACAACTTAGCCCTTAGTTTTCTTTTTCTCTCTACCCAGCAGGCCTGCCCATCCTGACCTAAAGTGTCATTCATACTGCTGAAAGTTTCCCTGGTAAAAACATTCCAACCAAAAGTTATCTCTTCTCAGAATTGCCATAGAGAACTATCTACTATTTTTGCCATCTCCACAAGGCCAAAGTCTACAGCAGGACCTCTGGGGCCTTTGTGATTATCTCTTCAGTCTCTCTACTTCTTACCTCCCCATACACACACAAGTATGCAGTCCTGCTCTACTGAACCAAGTTCCCAGATTGTGTGCTCTCTCTTGCGCGCGCGCTCTCTCTCTCTCTCTCTCTCTCTCTCTCTCTCTCTCTCTCTCTCTCTCTCTCTCTCTCTCTGTCTCTCTCTCTCTCTGTCTCTCTCTCTCTCTCTCTCTCTCCCCCTTACCCTCCCTCATGGTCTCCTTCCTCCCTCCCTCCTTCCCCCTCCCCACTCTCTCTCTACTCCCCTAACCCGCTTCAGGTATTTTTTTCATCTTCCTGAAATGCACTCCTCCTCCCCAGAATCTCACTCTCACTTATCTTTCAGAGCTCTTTTACAAAGCCTCCTCTAAATTGGTTACTATCCTTTCCCTACAATGCCCTGGACCAACTCTGTTCCTAGCCTTTATTACACAACACTGAAATTGCCTTTTTTTTTTACTTCTTTCACTAGACTGCGAGCTCCTTGAAGTCAAGGGAAACAATTTATTTATCACGATACACAGAACAATGCCAAGTACAAAACACTAATGACATTTGCTAATAGCAAGGACATGTGGTGCTTAGAGTCTGTCTTATATTATGGTTAACTATAACTTTTTTCTTAGAACATAAGTTTCTTAACAGCAAGAGTTGTGCATTATAGAGCTTCATTTTGAGAGTGTATTGTACACTACTAATATGTGGCAGGTATTTACTAAGTATTTTTCTCTTGAATTGAATGATTTATTCAGGTGAATAATGTTCTTCAAACAATGCTCTTACAACACTATACTAATTTCAATGCTAATGTTATTTCCTTAAATATTTTAGGAAATTTTCTCCTCAGTATTTTAGAAACCACTCAAGAAAATCAGCTTTATTACTATTTGTGACCTAAGATGTTATTCAGCTTGATCATCACAGTGAGCTGCTTTTGAACTCTGACTTCTGATTATGAGCTAAAAATGCCTCAACCCCCAAATTTAGCCATTTTGAGTATATTTAGTATATGAAACTGTGAAATTCTCAAGGCAGTGACCGTGTCTAGTACTGCATCTGGTACAATCAATCCTCCTTAAAGATATAAATGAATGAATGAACAAACGAATGAATGAAAAATATGTTACCAACTCGGAAGACCAAAAGTGTACTCAAATATTTTCAATATCAACACAATTGGAGTACATTTTGGAAGGGATCAGTTATTCCAGTGTACTTTTAGCAAAATGAAAAATAATGATAATAAATCCGCTTCACTGTCTAAGAGTCATGCCCTGCATTTTCTGTATTGGATAAGGAGCTTTGAGTTACTGACAGGTGTGTCAGTATCTGGATTTGAGTTCACCCCATCATCTGATAACTGAGTCATTTCTTTGAAGTCTCCGTTTTCAGTCTCCCATCCTTGGGATTCTCGACTTTCACCTATTTAAGCTTCTTTCCTCATAAACTCTTATTTTGCTCCATTCCATCTCTCTGTTTCTTTTCTTTCATTCCAGTTATTGGATTTTCTGACACCTTACTGCAAGATCCTCTTATCTTTATGACCATGAACTTTTAAGGTCTTAATAATATATATAGCTCACTAGCATAGAAACTTTTAGTGTATAGAGTAGACAAGAGAAGAGTGTCCTTAAAAAACAAACTTGAGTCCTAGTCCTCCAAATAGGTCAGAAAGAGAAAAAACATTTTAAACATTGTTTTCTTCTTTTAGAAGATGACATAAGTCTTGTGAAACAAATGAACAATGTCAAGTGTTAGTTAACTCAAGCAGAAACAAGTGATAATAAAGGGAAACAATCATGAAGGCACAGTTTCATTAAAACAATACCATGAGGATTTGTTGTATTTTGAGAGTGGTAGTTATCATTGATGTCACACTAATATGCATGCATACCTGCACACACAAGCGTATATAATTAAAACTGAATACTGGGCATTTTCTGATCTAACTTTAAAAATAATTTAAGAGTATTCGAAAAGTCAACTTTCATTTCCTTCTTTGATGGAATTTTTAAAGAAGAAAAAAGTCCATGGAAGCAGCAGGGACATATTACCTGCATAACCCTTTGCTATTAGAAATTAAGAATACGTATCCCCTATTTTCATCAGTCTGACAAAGTGGCACATATTTCTTAAAGCAGAATAGGTTCTCAGCAAGTTGGCCTTACTTTCCAGAAATATCAAGTAGCTTCAATGACATTTCACCAAGGAGTTTCCAGTGTACAAGTTTCTAAGCCTTCAGCCCAGTAGGTCATCTTTAAAAACAAACTAACAAAACAAAACATGTCAGTTGAAAGAAGTTTAAGAAAGACAAGGCCTGTGCTGGTCGATGTAGTGGAAATGGATAGTACAGCACTTACTGTTGTTGCCCCTTTGCCTTTCTGGTTCCTGTAAACCTCCACTTAACAGGCATGACACAGACAGAAGTCAGTGAAAGAGTATAACTATATGTGGGATGATATCAAAGACATGGCATTATTCCCAAGTACCATGAACAAATGGCACATTTGATTTGTGAATATTTCTCAGAATTTACACTTTTATTTTACATTATTAAAGAAAATAAAGAACTTACCACAGAATATGGTTTGGCAATTTTTTTTAGAGGAAACCTGAATCTTCTTCTGACTCTTTTAGAGGGTTATTAGAATGATGACAGAGAGCTCCCTAACCCAGAAGCTAAAAGATGTGGTTTTGATCCCAAACTTGACAGAGTCAGAGCTCTTTTAATCATATCTGTGAGTTAAATTTTCCAGAGAAGCATTCTCTAAAATGTGTTCTATGCATGTATTCCATGATGTGCCCTTTAAAAAAAAAATGGGAGGGGGTGGTGCAAAACTGCATACGTTATCTTCTGTGAATATTCACAAAGCATGTTTGCATATTCAGCTCTTTGAGAATTCCTGTAGTAAACAAATCAGTCTAACTTTGTTCAACCTAGTATTCAAAACTTATTTAACCATGGATTTTTTTTCATATTACACTTATTAATATCCTGAGGAACTAATATTTTCCAGATAAACTTTAGAAGAGTGTGGTTTTAGACCTTTAGTTCCCCACTCAAAAAATGAGGGGGTAAGACTAAATAATTTCTCTGGTCCCTGTCAGTTTTTAAATGCTTTGGTTGTTTAAATTTTTCAATTGTGGTCACCAGAGTAAAAATGTACATAATTTCCAGAGAGAAAGATGATTTTTCTGACAGGGTAAAAACAAAGGTTCTTTTACATGTTGTGTTTACTGTCATGTAAACTCTCTCTCTCCATCTTGTGCTCTTTTATACTCCTTTAGAAAATACTTAAAATCCACACACTATCCCTTAATTTTTACTTTAATATAAGTTCTATCAAGAGATAAAATCCATGTTAAATTTTCAATACAGTATTAGTACAAAATTGTATGTATGGTAAGACCAAGTGAAAAAAATGAGATTTTTTTTTCAAGTCTGTATGATCTTTGCCATTGTCTTTACTTCTTCCACCTACCCACATTTGTGTAAGTTCCTCAAAGAGCAGGAACAGTGTTCTGTTCACATTTTTGAATATTTGCACACAGTATTGGATACACTATAGTTGCTTCTTATTTTTGTGAAAGTATCAAATAATGGGTAAACTGTTTAAAGGGAAACTACTTTATCTCATGTCTTTGAATGTTCTACAGATATAGAGAGAGTTGTGCTCTTGTTTTTAAACTATTAAAGAAGCAAACCATTTTTTTATGGTGACATTGGTGAAGAAAACCCAATAAGTTTCAGCTGTACAGTTTAACAATAAGGCATATATATATTTATGCCATGTGTTCACCTCCCATAGACTTTTTTCTCTCACCACATATTTGATCCCCTTTACCACATCTACCTCCCTCTCTTCCCACTCACCTCTGGTAACTACTAGTCTTTAGTCCATGTCCTTGAGTCTCTCTTTGTCCTGTTCACTTGTTGCTTTTAGAAAGAAACAGAACATTTTAGAACTAGCACTGACATAAGAAACTAATACCTGCCTACAAATGAAGATTCTCTATGTCTTCCTGTGATGGGATCTGCCACTGTTTCTATGTCATCATAACTATGTCAAAGCTATGTCACTGTAACTATGGGGAATAATTCTTAGGCTCTACTTACCTGTGCATCAGATGGTTTGAGGACATTTTTTAAACTGTATGCCATCTAATTATTAATATCCCCTATGCCCCAAATATATAAGTATATATCAAATGCTGTGAAATAAGTCTCAAAGTATAAGGAATAAACTCCTATCACAGGTTAATTATTTTTGGTTATTGACTTTATATGATGTTCACAACAATGAATGATTATGAATAATAAATATTTTTTACTGGGGAGAGAAGGAGGTGAGGTAAAAGAAAAACATTTCTTGAGCTCTTGCAATGTGTCAGTCATAGCTATTATAATTTAATTCGCAGAAGTGTAGCATTATCAACATTCTTGTGATTAAGAAACTGAAATTCAGAGAGATTGATGCTTTGATTAATGTCACACAGTTAAGAATTGAGATTTGAACCAGATAATTTCGAATCCGTATTTTTTCTAAAAAGGAAACAGTGGAATTATTTTTCTTCTAAAATCATTTAGCTGTTGAAGTGTTGTGTTACAGAAAGAGTTCTAATGAGAATTGAACCACTGCTTTGTTATAAGGAGCTATCTTTCCATTTTACCAAATTGTCAGAATTCCAAAATCTTTTTCTTCTTTTGTCTGAATGAATTACATATGTCTAAAAAGGTTTAAAATAAAGTACAAAATTGTTTTTCTTAGGCATTGATGAGTGTTGTATTACATTTTGAGATGATTATCTGAAACATGTTATCTGTGAAATATTTATCGTATATCAAATTTAAAAAGGGTTGTTCTTCAAGGTTTAAAACAGAACAGAGTGGCTCTAGTTTGTTTGTTTTATGTTCCTGCACTCACTTGAGATGCTTTTAGCATCTCCTCATGGCTTGTGCAACACATGTGCTGTTACTACCCCTACCTAGGCCTAGAGACAAGCCATTGAGTAGAGAGTGAGGGGACCCCACACACATATTATGTTTGCTATTTTGTATTTTTTATAAAAATGTATTGAAGTGAAATTCACATAACATAAAATTAACTATTTAAAAGTGAGCAATTCAGTGGCATTTAGTTTGTTCACAAATGTTGTGCAACCACCACTTTTATCTAATCCCAAAACATTTCCATTACTCCAAAGTAAAAACCTTTACTCACAAAGCAATTTCTCCCCATTCCTCCCTCTTCCCAGCCCCAAGCATCCACCAATCTGTGTCCTGACTCTGTGGATTTATCTATTGATATAATCGGAATCGTACACTGTGTGACTTTTTGTGTCTGGCTACTTTTTCTTAGCATAATGTTGTCATAATTGTATTTCAGTACTTCGTTCTTTTTTATGGCTGAATAATATTCCATAGTATGTGTTTACTGCCTTTTGTTTATTTGCTTATCCATTGATGGACATTTGGGTTGTTTCTATCTTGAGACTACTTTTTGGACAGACTGCCTATAATTACCCCCAAAATGCCTGCTGCAAAATTACTTGAAATGGGACAGTTTACAGTTGCAGAGGGAGCATCATAGGGCTCAGTGCAACATTAGCCTGCCATTAAAGTTCTTTTTTGATGCTAGACTCACTAAAATGTATTGTTGTTACTTTAATGAATGATTTACAGTGCATTTGGGTTACATATCTACTGTATCAAAAAATATAGATATATTTTAAATGTAATGTGATATTTAATTTTTTATGACCTTTTTGTTTGTGTTCAGTAGTATATTTAATAGACTTATACAATGCCTGTTTGGGTAGTTCAGGTTGGAGACAAAAAAATAAGTTTTTTCTGAAAGCTCTAGTAACCAAAAGCATTAACTATACTCTTGTCAATTAATATAGAAACGCTGTTGAAAACATTGAATTATCTGGCATGTCTACATACATAATAATTCTATAGCCAAGGCTTTTCCTTTTGAAACAATTTATACATTATATAAACCTAAGTTTCTCATCCAAGTATCATTTCAAGAGAAGCAAGCTTAAATAATGGAGGCAATGGGGAAACATAATATTACGATAATGTTCTTTGGTGCGGTTTGGAAGGTTTTAGGAAACATTTGGAACTATTTTTCTCATAAAGTCACTTAACTATTGAAGTGTTATGATAGCATTCCCCTCTGTGTTGTATACAATACAAAAGGAGTCCAGTTAAAGGAGACATCAATTTTAAATATCCTGATTAGAGAGATTTCCACCAACCAGGAAATTACTTGCTTTGGTGTCCTGAGTTTAATAAAAAGATGCAGTAAAATAAGGAAGGGCTAGGTAATTTAGGGTGTCCCATTTGCTTTCAAATGCCCCTCCCTTTATTTTGCAGCTTCATTTAGCAAAAGTACATTAAAAATTTTTGAATGGATGGAAGAGGACCTGAATTTTCAGATTAAATATGCTCCAACTAAATTGATCTGTTATTTTCTTTTTTGAGGAATATTTCTAACTAGATTATAAGCCAATATTGTTCTCAAAACTGTTGAGATTAAGAATATGTCTCAACTTTGACTTACACCATTATTATTGGACTCTTTGAAACTTGACAGATATGTGCCTCAAAAGTTCTAAACATCTATCAAGTGTTCAATTACCTTGTGAATTAATAATCATTATGTTCTTTGCATTTGACATATAGACACTCAATGATGATCATTTCTTAGTATAGAATATCTTTGGCCCTTTATAAATTTAAATTGTAACTATTAAAAATGCAGTGCTTTTTAAAGATATTTTATCTGTTGAATATGGACATGGAAGCAATCTCATGTATGCTTTTAAGAAGTAAAGACTTTTTATTATATTTGAGCTTAAAAACCATTTCTGTTGGGAGTTGCAGTACTGTCTCGTGGATAACTAGAGGATATAGCTAAGCTATACATACACCAGAATGTATGAATTTCCTTGCCAGTGAACATTAGGGAATATACTTGAGAGAGCAAATCTCAAGAAAAGAGAGTTTGTTTTACACTGTTACTAAATGATCATTCTTGAGCCCTCCTTCCCTTCAAACAGAACAAAACAATGGCTCTTCACCACTTATTTAAAGGAGACAGAACAACACTAACTTTAATTGAACTCTACTTAAAAAGGAAACATTCTCTATAGCACTTTTATAGTAATGAGGTGCATCAGCAAGTTCAATTAAACAAATGGGATATTTTTCCATTTTCAAATAGAATTTTCTGATAAAATGAACTAGAGATGGCAATTCAAGCCAAGTGTGGCATCCGAAGACCACTGCCTCTCATTCTCTTGCAACTTCGACAAAAAAAGTGAGGCCTAAAATAGCAGCCACTGACAAGTGTCTGAATTCCAGTTGAAAACAAATGATTAACTGTTTCAGTGCCGGGCTTGCTGCTAGATGCCTCACTACAAAAGTGAGCAGGGTGAAATCATCTCTGGACTTGTAGGCTGGCATAACAAGCAGACAGGGTCGAGCATTGGTTTGCATGTACATGGGTGAAACACCCAACTTTGTTCTAGAGGGGTTCAGTTTACCCTGGAAGCCAGACTTGCATTGCTATGCCCAGGACTAACTTAGTGAGGGATTTCATGAGTAATCCTAGAATCATTCCATTAGGAGGCATCTTAGAGGTCAGTTCATTCAAGTAGGTGGTTCTGATAGTTTGTATATTTTACCTTAGAAAGATCCAAAATGAGATTGCTCACTATACCCATTCACCTTCATTCTACCCTCTTGAACAGAGAGCAAGCAACAGAAAACAAGTAGACTTCTTGACTGTAAGAATCCTGGATATATGAAGACTTATCTTCTCGCTTTGTTCTGTACCCACATGGCTGCACTCATAACCTGAGGTCCTGCTTTCAGACATCCTCCCTCATTTATTTATCTCTGGAATTAGCCATTACTTCATAGTCCAGAATATGTTTTGGACTTTCCACACTGTCTTTTCTATGGGATAAAACCTCAGGGTTTTTTTTTAATGTTCTTCTAACCTAAGCATATAACAAATTCTGTTTTGTGTTCATGTTTTTCCTCTGCTGCTAAGAGTTTCACAATGCTAAGTGGCCACTTTCTTTCAAGTTCCTGATCATTTCCACATCCCCTACTCACCCTTCCATCTCTGATTGTCTGATTTAAGTCCAGAAAAGTAGTTTCCCTACTTGCTTCATCTGCCTTCTAAGCGCTTAAACTCTTAGCAAAGTAAGTCAAGAATTTATCTAGTGTTGAGTTTTTGCCAAGCAAGACTTCCAGATGGTGTCCTCATGGTTGAAGTCCCGCACCACTACTTTACGTTACTTCTGTAACTGTTCTGGAGTCTCTGTTCCCAGACCATATCCTCTACCTGGCCTGGCCTGGCAGTCTGGAGTGCATTTCTAAAGACAATGTCACTGCCATTTTTCTTCTTTTCTCCAAAATGCTTCCATCTTTGGGTTTAGAATCTAAAGACAGACATGGTGATCTTTGTGATGTACATTACTCTCTCCTTTGAGCAAATATTTTTCCCTTTGAGCAAAGGTTTCCTTTTGTCTGTGGTTTATTTTTACAATAGCACTAATACTAAACAACTAATATTTATTAAGTGATTACTATAGGCCACATTCAGTGCTAGGTTATTAATATCTCTTCATTTCATTTGATACTGAATATACTAAGCTAATAGTACTTCCTATGGTGTAGATGTAACTCTCTTCATTTTACCTATGAGGAAACTGCAACTTGGGTAAGTTAAGTAACTTGCCTAGTGACTACACTAATAAGTGATAAGGTCAGGATTTGAACCCAGAAATTCCAGAGCTTCCCTTTTTCGTTATTTATACTGCTTTTCCTCCCACCTGCAGAGACTTAGAAGTGGCTCGTACCCCTTAAGGGCACACCTTCTTGAATAAAAATTCTAAGTTAAATCAACCTCTTATTCAAACTTTGTGCATTGGTGTACAGACCCCTTACGCTCAAAGTTTTCATTCTAGTTGATTTCTTTTTAATTTTTCCCTGAACTTTCTGTGCATTTTACCACCTGATGCTTTGTTTTAGGCCTCATGGTTTCAGGTTTTATAATTATGTCTGAGTGTTGTTTTCTCTCTCCCTCTTCCAAAATTTAGCTTAGAAGTGTCTATTGGCAAATTAGGGGTATTCTTTTCTGGCTTCATGAAAAATGCTTTTTTCTAATGTAATCCTTTTTTATTATTAGCACTGTCCATGTTATGACCTTCCCTTTAAAAAAGCAATAAACACCCATCCATACCTTCTCATACACTTTCCCCAGCAAGTTCTTAAATTTTCTTCCTAAAGAGTAATTATAGCAGTTCTCAATTCCAGTGGCACATTAGAATCACTTAGTATAAACAAATACCAGTGCCAGGCCCCATCCCATATCCATTGAATCGGTTTCTGGGGATGAGTCTTAGACATTATTATTATTTTAAAACTTTCCAATATTTTAAAACTTAAAATAAGATCCACAGCATTATGAGCTTTGTCTGGCAGTAACATTCATTCCCACTCAGATGAACAGAACTGAGTACATTTTGGGTGTTGGCAAACTCTGTCTCCCGCTAAGAGTCATACTGTAGGAAGACGTGTCTCTTGCTTAGCTAGGCTACAACTTTGTTCACAGGAATGCACGAGTTCCACGAGGATTCTCTTGACTGCAATTAGTAACAGCACTCTGCCTACCTCCTAAGGTCTGAGAATACTCCTAGATCTTTGTGGTGACTCTGGAGTCACCATCCGTGGAGAGCAGAGCCCCTCTGGTTCCAGCTGCATGCTTTTGCACACTTTTCTTCCCATCTCTTTTGGCACTTACTCTTCTGCTTACTCTTCTCTTTCCATTTATTTCCCTTTACTTTTTTAACATCTTTTTTCTATCAGATTTCCTTCTAAGACCTCCTTCTGCTTCTGTTTAATCTTGGTCAGAGACATCCTTAAGTCTATTCATCCTCTCTAGGAGGAAACAAACTAGCATTTAGAGTAAACCCAGCCTAGGCAGGAACAAAACTATCTATAAGACATTACTCTTACTTTCTAGAGCTTACTTTTTAGTTGACAAGAAAAAACAAAGGAATGTGAAGGTTGCAGAATATGTGTGGTCATCAACATGCAGGAAGGAGTCTCTGAGAGAGCATCGTGAAGGAAGTGAGCCTTGAACTGAACTTTTTAGGATAAGAGTAGAGGGAGCACCTCAGTTTCATTGAACAAAGTCAGTGAATGTGAAATGATGATGTTCAGTATGGATTATATGAAGGAGAATTTGTCTCAAGGAGACTATGAGATCTGGGAAAGAAGATTAGATGGGGTGGGGTTGGGTTAGGAGAGAAGGATAATTAGCAGGGTGGTAAGGTTAATGATTCTACACCACCTGCCATATTTAAGTCAATTGCTAGACTCTAAAATGCAGAGGTCAAACTATATGCCTTCCAAGTTCTCCCATGCTTAGCATAGTGCCCAACAAAGAGTAGTCATACAAAATATGTTTATGGAATGAATAAATTCTTCTCAACCACATGGGAGTCTCATAAATCCCTTTAGAAGTCAGACAAAACTTATTGATCCTTAGAAAAATGCAAACAAGTACACACACACACACACACACACAATTTTCTATATAATTAGAGCGGGTTCAAGATCCTTAAGCCTATTCAGGGTCACCAGGTTACTAATTGGTGATTTTTGAGATGTGTCACACATGATTTATGTCTTGAAAGTTATTTAAACACTATTTCCTATGATTTAAACTTAAAAGAACTGTCTCATCAAGTTTTACTAGTTGTAGAAAAGTTCTCTAGAAAAGGCATTACAAGCAGATTTTATTGTTATGAAGGATAATATCTGTTTTTGTGAGCACAATACAATGTCTACTCTAGACAGTTTTTCAACCCAGTTTATTCCCATAATTCTAACTGTGGTGTTAAAGAACTAATGTATTAATATTTTTACAGAGCATTCATCAATAAATCATGTTATCCCAGAATAACATTTATTTTTGTTCTTTGCCTTTGTAACTTCATGCAGTAAAAGAAAAATAAAAAGAATCACCACAAATTATGTCAAAAGGGACAACATTCCCATTTAATAAGTGAAAAATCAATGGCTCAACGAGGTTATTTTATTGACCCCGGGTTACTAACTCCATTAGTTGGTGGCCCTGAAATATGAGTCCAAGGGTAGTTTGCTTCTAAAGGTACCTTGCTAAACTCCCGCTCCTAGTAAAGAATTTTACACACACATACCATACTTTCCTTCCCAGTCCTGTTTCTAGGACAAATGTGACACTTCAGTGAGAGGGAAATTTAATTGGCATTATTATCCAACTCTCTAGAGTTATGAAGAAAATATAAATAAAATGAAATGGAAGGTCCACAGTTTTGCGCATAAGTGCCTTTGCCATTAACACCAGCAGCTTCTTTAATTCTAGTAAGCAGAAATTATCAAGTATATCACTTTCAAAGAGTACCTTCATATTGTTTTCCAGGAGACAAATAGCACGTATTTGTTAGAAGATGACCTAAACGGATGCATTCTTTAGTAAACCAAGGAAGTTGGATTGTTCTGCTAATCTGTGGAGGCATGGCCCTGTCAACGTGATCCTAGGAGACTCAGAGCGACCTCATATTCTTTATGGATGTGGCATGGGTCAGGGGGTGTGAAACCAATGGGAAGCAACTTCAGTTGACCTTTTTGAGACCTTAGTATAACTAACTTTAAAACCTCCAATGGCAGAAATGTCTTTCCAGAATAATTTGCACATTGAGAATTAGATATTTATTAATTCTTGTGAAAATTAAATTTGAATTTAAAAATAAGCACATATTTATTATAACTCTCTCTAGATTCAGTTTCTTTAGCAATCACCTTCATTTCTGCAAAACTGGAGCTTTATTAAGCAACTACTATGCCAAGCCTATACTGAACAGTTTTTCATAGGTTATTGTATTTTACTCTATCAAGGGCCTTGTGGCTTTTTGAAAAAGAATTATGACAATAATCAGAGCAAAGCAGTGTAGATTTTGTTATAATGACAGTGATTCTTTCAATAAAGATAGATTTTTAAATATTATACTTATGACTTAGTCATCCTTCCTTCCGAGAAAGGATAAATGCTATTTATGAGAAGCTTAGTTTAATAATATCAGGAGCAGAATTCTGTTTTTTAAACTCTTAGACCTGATTGAAGGAGTTTAGATACTAAAGGCTCTCACACTAAAATAGTTAAACACAAGAGCAGGTCCAAAGAGTGTTTGTGCATCTTAAATTTTAAATCTAAATTGAAATCTCCACCAATCAGAACTCAGAGCTTGTATCATTGTTGATCATAGAAAGAGGGATGTTTCTAATTAACTAACTTTAAAGCCCTATCTTAATCACTTAGAGCATTCTTGTGCACATCTGTGCTGCAGGAGTCACTGGATTACCTCCATCGTGTATGTGTGTCTGGGTGTGCGTGTGTGTTTAAAGCAATGCTATAACTCTATCCAAATGCGACTCAGCACTGCTTTAAAGTTTAGAAGCAAATGTGTACTTAGTAATGTAGTTTAAAAACTGAAACCCCTTCTACCTTATATGTTTCTCTCTTGTAAATTGGGCTTGTTTGTGGAGGGCAGCCATTTCAAATACTATGACACACACATCCCAGAACTTCTTCCCTCTTACTTCGATCGAACCTAAATGAGCAACAGAGGCAGGGCCTCTCATGTGGTTTTGCTTCATCTGACAATGACATCAGTATCTTTCCATTCGCCTTATTTTTATAAAATTGTGCCTAGAATGAATAGTGATACCAGTAAAGGAAACTGAGTCCTTGGAGTAGTTTTTCATTAGAGTAAATGAAGTGATATGATACACAAGTAAAACCTGATGTTACAACATGGCATAAAGCTGTGATACAGAATGCTTGATTCTATTCCAGTGAATGTTTTCTTAAAGCTTTTATGCCTTTTAATGTCTTGTGTGTGTGTATACTGATCAGTGGAAACATAATTCATGCTCAGATATTTATTTCTGTCACTGAATGACCAGATGCTTCTTGCCTATGTTGGACGAGAACTCTTCTGCCTATTCAATAACTCTGAGGGACATCACATATAACAAACTAAACAGAATGATCAGCTCTAGCCCAAGTGAGAAACATACAGTTGCCTTTCTCTGCTTTAAAACATTGGCGGAGGCTCACAAACGCCTTTATTCTTATTTTTTTAATTGAAGTAAATTATGTACTTTTCCTAGCAAAGTAAAATATGCTCCTTGTGGAAAACTAGGGCAATATAGACAAAAACAAAAACAAAAAAACTCCAAGGAATAAGGCTTATAAATTGATTTTTACTGCCCATAACTAGCCAGTTGGAGATTTGATGATGATGGTGAGGATACAAACTGATGTTTATTTGGGCATATATTCTTTGCTGGATACCATGCTAAGTGCTTTACATACTTTAGATTATCTAATTCTCTGCACACCCCACTGATGTAGGTAGTGTATTAACTCTTCCCATCCCCACCACCACCCCTTACAGATGAGGAAACTGAAGCCCAGAGGTGTTAAATGAGTCTCCTGAGTCACACAGCTACTAGGTCACTTAGTAGCAGAGCTAATTGAACCTGAGATTGCCTGACACCTAGCCCCTATTGATTAATTGATTAACTCTTCATCTGTTGTATACATTTCAAATAATTCTTTCACTTTTATATGTTGCCTTTCAGTTGATTTATGAAGCTTTTGATGTATTAAAATATTTTATTTTTACACAAACTAATCTGTTCTTTGTGTTTGTGGTTTCATTCGGCCTTTAGTGCCATTTTTAAAAAGATCTTTTCTGTCCCTAGATTATAATATGGGAAGGAGAAAAAAAGAAGTAACAGTATCAAAAGAAAATGATCACGAGACAGAAAGCCAAGGTATCTGCCAAAGTTGTCACCAACAGGAAGTAAAAGGAGATCCAAATGTGTTTGAAGGCAGTGGCAGAAGGGAAAATAAAGCTGTTCTTTCATTATATCCATCAAGTCCAACCTGTTCAATAAACCAGTTACATTCACTTCCTTTCATGCCTACTACCTTCCCCTTCAAGCTTCTGTAGCAGATTTAGGTGGAAGGAGAGGAAGAACTGAAGGAAAAGAGAAGGCTTGTTATATTGCTGTTGCTGTTTGAGGATCTCTCTTGGGTGCCACATGCCTTCAGTCAGACAATAGCCAAGTGCCAGCTCTTTTGTGTGGTCCATAGGTATGGTCTTTTGTGATATGAGACACTCCTATGGAAACCTTACACATAAGAGATATTTTCTGTCATGGAGGAAAACCTCTCGGAGTGACCTCTAATCACTTTATTCTCTCAGCTCCTACCCCAGAGTACATGCTTTGCCCTCACAGGAGCCTTCCTGAGCATATTCCTTTTAACATGGTGCACTGGGACCACAGGGGGAAAACAATTAGGTGTCCTTTCCATTCCAAATGGTAAAAATGGATTCTGTTTCCATTGCTACTGTTTCTTGTCCTGCCATGTGGACAACTTCAGTCGTTTTCTTACTTGCAGAATCTCCAAGTTAGGGCTATCATCAAGATCTAGTCCCTGTATGCTACGCGAGCATACAGTAGGTATGCTTTGTTCTGGGAGCAGGAGGAGGCAGACTTTTGAGTTTCCGCAGCTTGGCAGTCATCCAGTTTGGGGAAAGAGATGCCGGTTTCTCCTTCTGGTAAACATCCTAAATCTCTATGAGAGGTTTTCATGGAGCCCATCACTCTTGCGAATTTCATGCTTGTATTTGGGCTGTTAGAGAGTGTGGAGTTAGAGCCACTGGGCCAGTATTTCTACCTTTGACAAGTCTGCAGAGTTGTGTCTAGCACCTCTGCCTAGCATTTGTAGCTATTAATCCTTGGTGTTAGGACCTCAGCTAAAATGCCGGGAGGACAGGAGAAGTCCCATTTCACATCATATGATGTAGTTATTTTGTGTTGTGGACATATCATGTGATAGTTTCTGGTTTTTCTCTTTCAAAATGAGTCATCAGTTATCACTGTTTTTTAATCATCTGTTTTTAAAGATGCTTTGGAGTTTATTACTTTTTAAATAGTGACCCAAGCCATCAATAAATTGATATTTATTACTTCTAGAGTATAACCCCATTACAGTAAAATGGGAAAAAAAATAATGATATGAAAGGAGTATTCTCTATTGCAAAGCTATTTCTATGTCACAGTGTGTAGTCCTTCGAAGCAGTATTTTGTTGATCCTGGTGACAACAAATTCAATATATCTAATAATACTGCATAGCAGGTCTTCATTCTCTTTCCTGTTGATGTGACAGTCACTCTTTAATGAAACCTTATTTTGTATACTATTTGCATTGTAGATCGGGATTGAGGAGCTGAGTTTGCTTAAACAATAGCTGAGCTGTTTATACTTTTTATATTCTTCCATCAAGAAATAATTACCCTTCAACCAACCTTACCTCTTTCTACTTCATATATGCAAACCACCTAAATAAAACATACTCAAACTCTCAAACCACACATCAGTATACAGAAATAATCAGGACCCGGAAAAGCATAGAATAGAGTATGCATAACCCTTTCCACTTCCTCATACCAAGGCACACATTCATTCAGCAAGTACATATTGAGCATCGACTGCAGGCCATAAACCTGCAAGGCAGCAGAGCTGATTTTGCTCATTTATTTACTACAGGGAAGTAAAGAGTGCAATGTGTTTTCACTTCAGGTCCATAAAATTGAAATGCGGGTTCTGCCTTAACAAAGATAGCAATTGTAAGACTTTGTTATCTCATTGGTTTGTTGTCTCTTGTCTTCGATTCTCTGTTAGAATGCTTCTACTACATATGGATTGGCTTTAAATGGCCTTGAGGAGTTGACCTCAGGGCCACCTGGCCATTTGGATCTGTACCCCCAAACTAACACTCAGTTGTGTAATAATCTGGCTTTCGACACCCTTAAAATTCAGTTATAACCTGCAATACATTGCTGTGTGTTAAATGTATATAAATTAGGGCATGTACTGAAAGTTCAGGTGGTCTGTGTAATACTTTAAAGTAGCTCGTGCCAACAAGATGTGAAATCTCAATCCAGTTTAATTATGGAATAATTACACTTTTAAGAGTCAAAGAAAAAATTTTTGTTTTGCTTTAAATGAGAAATAGTTTTCCACTAAATAGTTTTTTCCTAGGATATTTACTGAATGGTTAAAGATATACAATTTCTACTTATATATAATTTAGTATTTAAAGAGATATTCTTACATCTCTGTGGTTATGACCCACAATAATGTTAATGAAAACTGTAAATGGATATAAGTCTATACTGCAGATATTTGCCCATATTCACAAACTCACTGTTCAAAGGAAGGCTATTTCAAGAAGGAAAGTAAACAATTTCTCTGCAAATAATATTGAACTGCAAAAAAAAAATGTCCAGCATGTCCTGAAAGATGACCAGAGATGGGTGCGACCTTAAAAAACCAACATGCATCTCTTTAAAAGGCTCAGAAGGAAATCCTTCCATATGTTAAATTGTCTGAGTTTTCTTCTAATTCTTTTTCTTATAACAGCAGAGATTTGAGTTTAAGTCTCTGCTAGTTACCTAATAGTTTAAGTGAATCTCTAGAATAGAAAACTGGTAAGATTCTTTTGTTTGTTTGTTTGAAGGAAGGATGAAACTTTGAAGCAAACCTTTCTTTATTGACTCACTTTGGTGAATCTATACCTTTCCCCAGGTGCACCAGTCAATACCTAAATGTGAACTAATCATCATTCCTGCCTCTCCTCAAAACGTTTTCTTTTGATGTTTCCATCCAGTACTCTAGGTTAGCTAGTAAGAAACCAGCTCCGACAACTTACTGTAGGATTAGACCCTTAAGAACTTCAGATTCTGGAACATCTATATACATATATACAGAAGATAAATTAGGTTTTCAAAAACAACTAATAGCATACAAATAAATGGAAAGCATGAGAAATAAAAAGATGCTATAAAAATTATGTATATTTTTAAAGGACTAAGGAGAATTTTTATATATTCATTAAAATTAACTCATTGAATATGTGAAGTATTAGACAGGTATGAAGAAAGAATTAGTGACCTAGAAGCTAGATTTTAAGAAATTAAGAAATAGATAAAGAAAACACATGTCAAATAGGAGTTCCAGATGGAAAAGTTAGAGAAAATGTTAAAAGCAATATTCAAAGAGATTTAGGCAAGAAATTTCCAGAGATTATGAAAATCATGAATTCTCAAAGTAAGATATATGTTTAGTTTTTAAAGGTCAGAGAGTACAATAGGGTCTGTAATACAAAGCAGAATTCCTTCTAGTCATTCCCACCTCTAAACCCCCTGTACCCCACCAAGGGCCACTACTAACAAAATTTAATTATTTCTTATCTTGCTATTTCTTGAATTTTTAAAAATATACGATATTATCTGTTGACTTTTGACCAGTAGAAATGATGGTTTACGTAGCTTTGTTACAGTATAAGCATGCATATGTGTGCATATACACATAGTCTTTCCCTCACCCTATCTTTCCAATATGGCTATTTCTCAGCTTTTAGTTAATTAAGTGTTCTGTGTTCTTAGCATCATTGCCATGTGAAAACTGCTCCTTGCTGAGGAGCATCATATTCTATGACTAGGACTCCTTCCCTGAACAACTTTTCACTTTTTTCTGGAGCTAATTATTATATTGGTTTTATTTGTTTTGTTTCTGTGCTACTATCACAAACCTATTTACATTGCCTCAGTTTCTTCCAAGTTTCTTTTGTATATTTGTTTGTTTTGGCAGATTGATTTTGTGTTAAATGTTTTCCTCACATGTCTGATGGCCTGGCTATCCATTCATATTTGAGAGTAAGCCCTGGAAGGATGGTTAAAATTGCAGAGACAGGTCTTGTTGATTAGTGACCTTCCTCAGAGAATGAGCAGACAGGGACTCGATTGTTTCATTGCAATGTCCCCACACATCAGTGTCACTAGGTCAGTTCACTTGGTTTCCAGAGAGGCTCCTATACTCTTCTGGAAGGGGAATGTCTAACTATCTGGGAGCCAAATGAGGAAAGGGGCTGGAGTGGCCTGGCCAATAAACAGGCATACTTTAACTCAGTTTCCCTCACCCTTCCCTTTAGCCTGGTCTTGTCCTTGTGGTTCAGCTCCTCTAGTGAAGGAGCCTCCTTTCTGCTGCTGTGGTGAGAGAAGGGGTAGAGGGGAAATAGTTGCCTGTGCATGGGCTTGGGTAGGTTATCAGAAGGTTTGAGTTCACTTTATATATAATTGCTACCAGTTTTGTTTTTAGTTCTGCAACTGCACCTCCAGAGGCACTGGGCATGTTCCATTCCTAAGCCTTGTGGAGTTTCTCAGGAGCAAATGAGCAGCTGCTTCCTGACTAACAGCACATGCACAAGCAAAATCACCTGCACTCAGACACATTCTGCCTCTTTCTCTCTGCTAGAACACTTCATACATCTGCTTTCCATCTTCTGAAATTTAGTTGACATTTCCTTTCTATTGTCGTATTTCTCAGTTTTTCTCTTTGTCCTTGAGAGTCTATATATTTTAAAAAGTCCCATACCATTATTTTAGTGGAGATTCAAAAGGAGATTTAAAATTGGTGTACGCTCTGCTAAGTTTTCCCCAATCCATTCTTTGCACTGCAGTCAGAGTGTTTATTCAGGCCAATCTGACTGTAAACTTCTCAAATGGCTATGAAATACTTCACTTATATTATTAAGGACAGAAAGCTCCCCCAGCCCCAGTTATTTCTCATGCCTCATTTTTGTCCCCCCCCCTCCTACCTTCTTGCCTATCTCCACCCACTCAGTTCTTGGGCCATAGTTTGCTTTTGGACCATGTTTTCTTTTAGGTTCTTAGGACACGCCATACTCAGTGAAGCCCACCTCCCACTCCCACACTTGGCTAAGTTCTAATCATCACTGAGGTCTCAGCTGAAAGATCACCTCTAGACAGCCTTCCTTGACACTAGTCCCCTGTCCAGGGCTGGATTCTCGTAATCATGATGCCCAATTCTTCCCTTACCAAGCACCCACCACATTATGTATTCCACAGAGGCATCTATTTGCCTGGCACATAGTAGGCACTCCAATTTTTCTTGAATAGTAAATGAAAGGGTTTTTTTTCTCTGAACCTTTTTCACTCAGTATTTTTACTGAGTATTTCAGGCCTTTCCTTTTCTCTAGGCCTTGATTATATTCTAGTAATAGCCCAACAATTTACCCACCTGTTATGTTTTTCTTTCCCTTTTCCAAACTTATAAGTACTATAAAGTGTAGAAACCATTAAATGGAAATGTTTGTTCACTCACTTTGTACATTTAAAGGCTTTATTTCAAGTATGGCATTAACAAAATTGTATCTGGTAATATTTGTTTGGAATAACGTTACTTTCTGTGGCTTAAAGACTAGATAGCAGTAGGTTCAGAACTTGACGTGAATCAGTACTTAGTACTGTAGGATTTAATGTGAGAACAAAAAGGAAGAAGTTTCTGCTGGAAGTTATTTTGCTGGTAATTTTGATTTATTCAGGTTGTGGATAGCAAATGAAAAAGGAGGAAAAAAGGATTGGATTTTTGATGTCCATCTGTTCATGCTTCAGAGACCTGGAAACTGATGTTTTAAATTTCCTGGATTTACTTTCTTGTTTTATGAAGCTTTATAAGGGAAACGATGGAAACTCTCCATTAGAAAAATAAAGGAGTGAAAGGAAAGACAGGGAAAAACGAAAGGATAGAAAGAAGTACCACAGGAAACCAGTAATAGAATGGGAGGAATATATGTATATATTTGATTTATAACATCGAGCTTTTTTGTAATTAATGTGCCTTTAGGCATGAGTCAAATCTTGGGTTAGTATACAAATGAAAATAAGATAACATGAACATGTCTGCCTTAAATCTGAAAGTTCAGGGCAGCCCAGTGTGAATGCAGAGGACTAGAGGGACTAGGGCAGAGTTTTGAGAAAACTCTTAGTAAGTAACACTTCTGAAAAATAAATAAATAGGTAAATAAAATGCCCTCCTTAAATAGATAGCTAAAGTGTAACTTGTAAGAGTTAAGAAGAATACATCTTTAAAAAGACACAGAGATGGGGTAAACGAGGTCAAATATAGGAGGTAGGGGGAAGGTGAAGTGGGTAAAGGGGATCAAATACATGGTAGCTGAAGGAAACTGGACTTTTGGTGAACACACGATAGAATATACAGATGTCAAATTATAATGTACACCTGAAAATTTTATAATTGTATTAACCAATGTCATCACAATTAACTTAATTTAAAAAAAAAAAGAAAGACTGTTTTTAAAAAATAAAATAAAACTGCACTGCTTTAGGCGTGTCAAATAAATAAATAAATAAATAAATAAATAGGAAGACATGGTTCTCTGGTTTATAAAGTAGGCTTAGCTATGAAAGGGCCAGTGGAGTCAGAGACGAGAGTTTTTAGAATGTTGAATTATTCCTGCAGTAACAATGACGACATAATGATGATGATTATCTTCACCATATTATCAATAATAAAAATAATAGTATTTACTGAATTCTTACTCTGTGCCAAGCATCACAGAAAACATAATTCTACAAGGCAGCATTAGTATTATCCCTATTTTACAGATGAGGTAACTGATACTTAGAGAAAAGCCCTAAGTGATAGAGCCCTGAATTTGAAACCAGAATATATGCCTAGAGCCCTGCTTGACCCAGTATGTCATTTAGATCCTTAATAATAACTCTAAGATAATCAGTAAATTTTATTGGATGTTTTGATCCTTATTTTTCTAAGAGAAGTCGAGGAGTGGCCTCATTCTCATTGAACAGATGAGAAAACCCAGGCTTAGAGAGACTAAAGACTTTATTCGCAACCAAACAAAATGTTCAGAAAAATTATTTACTTGAAACTCATTTTTTTATTTTTTAAATTTATTTTAAATTTTGAAAAAGTGACATTTCTGATTCACAGTAAAATTCACAGATACTTTCTTCTTTTTATCCCTCAATTTCTCTTACATTTGATAGTCGGCTCTCTCTTCTTTTACAAGATTCTCTTGTAACATAAAAACAGTACCTCCTACTCCATCATTTTCTGTACTCTGTTCAAGAGATTTAACACATCATGGTGTTGATTCTTTCTCCTTTTTTTCATAACAGTATCCAGTTATATTAGTCATCTCTGGCTGCCATTACAAAATACTATATATTGGGTGGTTTAAACAACAGAAATGTATTTTCTCACATTTCTGGAAGCTGAAAGTCTGAGATCAACATGCCATTATGGTTGGTTCTGAGTAAGGCTCTCTTCTTGGCTTTCAGATGGTGTGTCCTCACCTGTGGTAGAAGGAGGGAGGTGGAGAAAAGAAAAGAGAAAGAAAGAGAGAAAGGGAGAGAGAGTGAAGGGGGAGTGAGAGAGATGAGATATATTCTTTTAAGGAGGCCACAATCTTATTGGATTAGGGTACAATCCTTATGACCTCTTTTAACCCTAGTTACCTTCCAAAGACCCTGTCTCCAGACAGTCACATTGGGGGTTAGGGCTTCAACATCAGAATTTTGAAGGAACACAATTTTATCCTTAGCACCAGTGAAATGATGTCATGTAGTAAAGGAGAATCTCCAGTTGGAAACACTGTCATAGAGAATTCTTATGTTTGTTTGGAAAGAAGAAAGTAATTCTTTCTTCAATACCAGGAAATTTTCCCATTCTGCTTCTAACTTTCAAATAATTGATTCAAAAAAAATTATGCAATGAAACATGTGACTAAATATCATTTTCAGACTTTACTTCAAAGCTTTATTGATGCTGTAGAAGACATCGAATCCTTAGAGTAATGAGACATTACTTGCCAGCAAGGTAAATCCTTACAAAACAGCTCACTGAGTTTGTGTACATGTGAAACAGCTACTTAACAAGATCACTTCAGATCCTTATTTGGGAACTTTTTCACTTTTATATACTATCATTAAATTAGGTGAGATGAATGGATAGCAGATTTTGAAACTTTGCTTCTGAATTATTAATGAAACAAATGATGAACAAGTTATTAAGTGTGAATTAAAAATTAGATTATTTTAGTATGGAATCAGTAAACACTTTAGTTTAAAGGTAACCCCTTCCACATAGAAGGAGCTTAAATATTTGTTGACTTATTCAATCCACTGACTCATTCATTGACTAACTAGAAAATGCAGTTACCCAAGACAGCCTTAGGAATAACTCCATAAGAACAGATATTACACAAAGGAGCAAGGAAACAGAAAGTTTACTTAGACTTACTCAGTTCCTCTACACATCATGACCAACACATATTCTGTTTTAAGCCTCTCAAGAAATTTGCAAAAACAGATATTTTGCCATTCTATAGATTGGAAACTGAAGTGCCAGTGCAGTCTTGTATACCAATACTGACTAGATTATTTCCTCTTTAACATTTCCATTTCTTGAGTGGATTCACTTAATGTATTTCACAATGATTTCTCTCCACCCACCCTTTCAAAATAATCTTTCTTGTAGGTGTATTGTGGCACCTGAAATTATCCCATTTGTAATCAGCCCCCTTGAATTAAAGTATTGCTCCTTTTGAGAAGTGTAACATAATGCATTGATCATGAAAGGTGATTAATACATTGTGGGAATTAAAAATTAGTTTCCAACAAGACCAACAACAGGGAGCAGGGCATGATTAGTGCTGGATGCAAAGTTGGACTTACTTAGTTCCAGTTTAGGCTGCAAGGAGATGCATGAAGGTAGTGGGTGGCAGGGGGTGGGCAGGGAGACAGGGCAATCAGAAAGTAGTATAAGGATTCTAGGAGAGTACTTAGAGTGGAAATAGGAAAATAAAGATTTTCTGTTTGCAGTTTAGCCTACAATTTTGCCAACTGTGTTGAATTACTGTAGTAAACCTGTGTAACTAGAGTTTTGTTGCTCATAGCTCTTTTGGGGGGAAGAATGGTGAGCATGAGAAGTAAGCATACATATGTTCAAAAGAATGAGTCTGGATTTGATAAACATTTATTCTGTCAACATGAAAAGTAGCTTTTCTTATTCTCCTGCATTTATGAGGCTCTTAAATTTTCTATATGGGAGGAGTACATAAAAATTTAAAAAGGGATTTTATGAAATTGCTCAGGCAAACTGCTCATATTAGTTTGCAGTTAAATTAGCAATGTTTACAATCCAAAACTTAGAAACTTAGAAAGCAAAAGAGAATGGTGAATCAGTCGTAATTATTTAAGTTAAATAGTACTAATCATGTAAACTGTGTTATCAGAAGAAGCCATGTAAAGAAGTGGTATAAGTAAGGTAGATGGAAAGTATTAGATTTTCAGAAATGATTCTTAGAAATGGTGGTGAGAAACAAAAATAAAACAAAATAAAAATAAAAGGGAATGGGTTTGTGGGAACAGAGCCATACATCCCAGGTATTTAAAGGACAGATGTTAGAAAACGGACCTTAAACAGGGGTGAGGAAGCTGCAGCTCCTTTTGGGGACATCCTTCAAGAGAAGATGCTGTCTTCACCAAGTGTGTCATCTCTAGGACCAGACATGGCTAAAAAGGCCAGCGTGATAACCACAAATCTGCTTTCAGTTCAGGCATGCATTTCTCAGGCTAGTCAGTAGAGTTTGCTTGTTAATTTTAACTGCAGCAAGTTTCTGTGGATCCTGTTTTTTCTTCTTGTCACAAAACAAATTCTTTGTAGTCCAAGCAAGGCATTCTTGCCCAGTATCCTCTCACAGGCTGCTGTCAATATTTTATGTTGGCTTTTCAAGTTTGTACCCTGGGAGATAAAACTTGGTTCAGGCACCAAATGCTGAACATCTAAATGACATGGCAGAACCAGCCACGGTGGTGTTGGATGGTTGTTCCCCCACAGAATTTGTGCTATGTGCATGTGAATTATGATTGACTTGTCTGTGATTTGAGTTTGTTCAAATAATGTTCTGCCAGCAGTTTCTTATTGAAAGTGCCTTCATAGACATGTTGCATCTATTTCATGAATATTAGCCCTTAGCCATCTCCAGGAAAGAAGAGCAGCCATCCTATAACCAACCACCAAGCATAAGTCTTTCTGTTTAATGTTATGGTCTCCAAACATCTAGTTTTAATTATGATGCACCTTTCCTTGCTCGTGATTCCTTTATTTAGTGAAGATGGTGTGGCAAGAGGTATCGGGGTGTATGTGTACACATGAAAACACTAGATCAAGATTTTTACTTTTAAACTTTATAGGTTTATATAAATCTGCTTACCATATAAGTGATATATTGAACACATGTGGGCTAGCATGATTTTTTAATTATCTTTGATATTTGCTTATGTGGCTAAATTCTAAAAATGTTAATTTTGTAATTAATTTCCAACACATTGTTTGGAAACAATGAGTAGTTTTTGTTATAAATCACCCAAGAACTTAGCTCACTGAACTGCCTGAATGTGTCTTCCCAGTTGGTTTTGGAAGAATTACTTATCTCTGATTCCCATTTCCTTTCTCTTCAGTTTCCAATATGGTTTCTATCCAGAAATCCACAGAAATTGCTGTGATGAAGGAGAATGATATTTTTTCTTCTGTCATACATATTAGCCTTAAACCATACCTCTCACTTTTTTTCACAGGTTATCCTGATTTCTTTCAAACTTTCTTCTATCTGCTGATGTGTGGCCTTGGCATATGGCCTTTGGTTTGAGCTTTCATCATTTTCTCATATGAATGCATGTTCCCATTCCTTCTGCCATCCCTGCTATATAAAATATGCCACCACTTGTTCAGCTCTCCATGCTTTTCAGACTCTGGCTGTGGCTGCTACCTCCCAGAGTCTCAAATAGTATTTCACAGTGTTTCCCAGAGTATCCTTTGTTTAATATTAATTCTTAAGGTGCTTCCTTTGGTTGGTTGGAGTGGGGGGAATCCCTTGTTCCATTAAGTGTTAAGTTTGGGAAATAATGAACAGTGTTCCTGTCACATAATAGGTACTCTAATAAATAGTTATTAAATGAACAAAAGAATGAATAAGTGAACATAAGTGTCGCACTCTAGTGTATGACTTGGGAAGTTCTGTACTGAAGGAACGTTTAACAGCATTTTCCAAATTTGTTTTCTCACAAAGCCTTCTCTAGTGCAAGACCTACATGTGTCCCATGGAATACATGTAAGTCTTGCACTAGAGAAGGAGCATTTAACAAAACACACCCCATAATACCCAAGCCTAAAGGATACGGCAAGATAACCATACTGCTCTCCTTCCCCCAGAACTAAGCTGTATCACTACAGGCTGAGCTTGGTCAGCTCTCGCCACTTGCCTGCCTCACGTGCAGACCGGTTTCCTTATTCCTGTTGCTAATGTCTTCTCTTTCTTCACTGGCTCAAATTTGGAATAATCTTTGATCAGTTATGCTCTCTTTGCCTCATTTTTGTTCCACATACTATCTCCCAAATCTGTTTTGAGAAGCAAGACTATTCATAATCTCTCTCTCTCTCTCATGGACTGTTTATCTCTAGGTATTTATTTATGAGATTCTATAGGTTGAACTCACTGTATTAAGTACTTTTTTATTGAAAAAAAAAACAGATGAGTCAATCTTGACATCCTAAATTCACTTGACTTGCTTTGTCTTAACATCTTCCTCTTGACTGTTAGCTAAACAGACTAGCTTCTCAACTTTAGCTGGAATAAGCTAAGGTGCCTAGAACATTTCCTATGTTTGCCAGCAATTGTAACAACTTTTAAATATCTTCTTAAATCTAGCCTTTTCCTGACTGATCTGAATAAGGCCTTTGGTCCTTGTTATAGGTTCAGCTCTAGCTTTATTTGTTTGGATGCAGAGTTGAGGGGAAGAGAACAAATTTAGGTCTAGAAAGTACTTTTACCAGCCATTTCTTTAAACACTGCCCAACATAATACTGGAGTTTTGTGTCAGTGCCTCTGGAACCCCGTTAGGAGACCGAGGTGAGTGGAAGGACGGAAGGAGTGGGGGCAGTAGAGAGGCTCTACTCCTGCTTCACAGATTGGCTATTGGTTGAAAAAGTTGGGAGTGGGAGTCCCATGGCTAATAACAGATTGGAAGTGATTACAGTAATCAGAATATTTCTGAAAGTAAAACCAGGTTCTGATAGAGCTTTCAAGAGACTCAGAAACAGAGAAAGACGTTCTATGAGTAAGGTGGGCAGTAGCATTTCTTTAAGAAAAATTGGGGGTTCGTTAAATAGGTAACCTGGCATATGCTCTAAAAGGCAGCTGACTGGTGTTCTTCTGACTCTTCCTTTTCTCTCTTTCACTCCTTACCTCAGAACCTTTTCTCTTCTCATTAGTACCTCCACCAGAGTTGGAGCTGGGGAGTAGAAAGGAAGTGTTCATACATAGCTTATTTGCATACTCACTTCACTGAGTTAATGCCAGGACAGCACATTCTGTCCAGTTCTATAGAAAAGCCAGTTTCACCCCATCAGTAAAGTATTATTTTCTTTGTTAGCGTAGTACAGTTTATTGCCAAGCTTCTCTTAACTATACATTACAAATAGCATCTGATTAAGAATGTTCTGGATGGGTTAATTAGTGTGGTGACTATTATTAAGCAAACTGCTTGTTAGTATTATGCCTATTTGATCTTGGTATTGATGTGAAGTAATTGACCATAGAGCTACATTTAGAAAAGCTGGAATAAAGTTTTTTGATTTTTATAATGGCAATAAATTGTTTATATTAAACATGTCTATGAAAATATGAGTTTCATGGCACAGAAAATCAGAGTAGACTCTCTGTGGAATGGTAGATGAGGATTGTTTTATTTCATTTTGTTCTGTTTTTTAGAAATAATAATACATTTGTCCAGTTGCTTCAAGATCACTTCTGTTGAAATAAAGTAATTAAGAATTATTATTTAAGCTTCTTACTGCACAGTATATGAAAACTAAGGTGATTTAAATTTCCCTCACTTATAGGACATATTTCTTTTTAGATTTAGCTAGTTACCTAAATACTTCTTTGGGTAACCATCATTATATATAAAGAGACTATTAAAAATATGAGAAGATATTATAAACAAGGAAAGCATAACATATAACCACCTTTTTTCAAATACTAGATTATTATCTATATTATTTTTTGGTGTTTTGTCCAGTTCTATTATCGTTTCCCTAGCTATAGCATTTCCAGAGGGAATTTATTCCATGAGCTAATAAATTATACCCATCAGGGAGTTTTTTTAAAATTCAGCTTAGATTTTTCCATTCTTAATTTCATCTCATTACTCCTAGTGATACCCCCTTGTAGCAGGCTAAATAATTATTCTCTTTCCTTGGAGACTCCTATTATGTACCCCTCTAGTTGTCACTTAGCCAGGCTATTCATATTTAGCTACTTTAATCTGTCCTCATAAATCAATTCTTCCATTGCCTTAATTATTATTATTGCTCTTCTAAAAACTCTCTAATTTTCAAACATATACAGTTATCAGGTGACACAGATGAAATCAGCATTCACACAGTGTTCTGTCCCCTCACACTTGGTATCTTCCTTCCCAACTCGATCTGTAACAAAGTAATGTATCAGTTTGCTGGTCAGATCAGCACAGGCTCATCTTGTCAAACTCCAGACAATCTAAACAGTGTTTTCCATGTGTCCCATTTGCATTCAGGTTTATTTTTACTTTTTCTACTTTATTTATTAGTAAGCTGAGTTTTAAGTTACTATTCATATTTGTATTCTGCATCCTTTCATGACCTTATTCACTACCACCTGTCAAGTCAGTCATCCACAACCTGTTAACACAGGACTCTGTTCACCCTTGAGAACATTTAGAAAACATGTTGAATAAAAGCAAGTCCAGCACCTTGCCCACAGCTAAATTTCTCATCAGTTACCAATTCCTGTTTTTTACAACCCCTTAACCAACCTCCCAACTCTTTTAATTTGCCGTTTTGCTCATATGCTGGACAATGTAAATGGATTTTATGAGTAAGATGGGTCACGATACTGTTTTCTAAAATAAAGATATGTTGTTTTAATGCCCGGGTTTTTTTTTTTTTTTAATGTGAATCCTTCATGCACTAAGTTTGTAATTCTGTTGTCTTTTTAAGCTTGTCTGGTATTCCTTATCTGACTTAAACAAAGTGGTTACTTTGCTTGCTTTATTGTTGTTTCGCACATATGTACAGATGTTCCTTCTCTTGCCATTTGTTCTGATTGTTTAGGAGATGTTGAAGACATTGTCATAGTCTATTTTACTTTACTTTTTGTGGCATTCAATAGGAACTTTTTAATTGATTTTTAGGTCCTTAGAATCCCCTAAATATTTTGAATTTGTATCAGGAAGAAAGTTGATTAGTTTCCTTAAATATTTCAGAACTATAAGATCCAAAACTATAATCTACATATGCCCAAATTTCTTTCCATTTTAATCAAGAATTAATTAATTTTATTAGGGCATCCCAAGGGGGTTAGCATCATTCTTTGTCTTTTCTCTACGTACAGTCATCTACTTAATTCTTAGAGGTAGGTGGATCTTTATTATAATCAGGTGATTTTCCTCAAAAGACTCTGTGAAACAAGCACAGAAAACCCCCAAATAAGCTTTTAATTCTGAAATGAATATAGCATACTGCAACCAGACTTTGTTTCCAGCTGAGAGTGGAACCCACATTGTTCCTTCGTGTTACTCGTCAGCCCCTGCTCTCAGAAGTGGAGGACATCCACTCCCCCCTCATCCTCTTACAGTGACAGTTTTGATCTCTCAACCCACTTCTTAAACTTCTTTCTCACCTCTACTCACCAAATAGATGGCCTATCCTAATGATTTGATGACACACCTTAGTTAGAGTACACACCTGCCATCTGAAATTTTTTCAGCTTCCTTTTTCTCTCCTTCTTCCCTCAGTTTATAACGAAACTAGGCTTAATTCTGTCTTATAAGGCCCTACTTTCCCCCTACACCAAGAATCCTGCTATTATCCCATGTTATGTTGTTTGTCTGCTTCCATCTTGTAAGACTTTTCTGTTTTATCAGGATCCTGCCCCCTTTCCTAGCAGTTATCTACAAGTGAACACCAAGCAGATACCCTGTGTACACATGCTCTGTTAAAGAAAATTCACCTTATCTTCAGTGTTATTCTCCTCTCTATTTCTCTTCTTCTGTCTGTCTGTCTCTCTCTTATGCACACACCCTAACCTGCAGTCTGGCTTCTGCCTGCTTCCTCCATAGCAACTGCCCTTGGAGTAGCTATCTGCCATGTAATAAGACCAAAAGCTCTGTTGTTTCGGGTATTGTAGCACCTCTGCAGTGTTTTACACCCACTGTTAACACACATTTAAGGGTTCTTGATTTTTTTTTTACACATTCTTTTTGTGCTCTTAATTCAATAGGGTGATATTACTCTCAGATTCACTCTCTACTCTTCTAAATGTTCCTTATTGCCTTCCTCCATGGTTCTTCTTCCTCTTGTATGCATGTGCTCTCCATTTCTTCACTTACTCAGCAATCTGGGGAAGGCTCCAGTCTGCCTCCCTAGACCTCAGATCCCAGGAACTGGCCCCAGATTCTTGGGGCTGCATGTTATTCCCTAAAGAGCTTGTGTTCTCTCGTACCCCTTTCCTTTGATCATACTGTTCCCTCAGTCCAGAACTTTGCCCTCTCTGCCTTTCAGAATCCTTCAACTAAAACTATCTTTAAGCCTTTACTGATCACCAAGTCAGAATTAATCTCTAGTTCTCAGTTTGAAAAGTTAGAGTGTCCATTCTTTATATACTGTGTTCTACAGGTTAGTGGGTTGTTCACATCTGTCTCCCACTCTGTCTTTACTAAGCACTCCTTGATTTCATTGTAAGTAGAAGCTTCTATCAATAAGTAATAGATATCTATCTCTATATGACAAATCATTATGGGAAGATAGGGGAGAGATGACAATGAAAAAATATAAAATATACTTCAAGAAATAGTAGCAAGGTGAATTTAACGAAAAGTGTACAGGAACCCAGGAATACAGAACAATCATGTGAGCAGAAATGCCCAGTGTTAATCAAGGAAATTTAAAGCATGTTTACAGGTTCATGAAATAAGGCTTGAAAATAAGCATGGGGTCATGCGGTCACTGGAAAATGCAAACCAGAAAGATGACTGAAGGAAAAGTGATAAATTATACCTCTACTCTTATTTTTTATGGTATATACAGCACAGGTTTTATAGTCACAGATATTCTTTGGAAACTATTCAAAAACAGTCTGGTCCGATTTCAGACTTTTGAATTTTCTCTTGATGGCTGCTACTTTTTGCTCTTTTCTAGAATTTTTGTTATAGCTCTGTTCTTTCTCAGTTATATGCATCATTGTCATGTCCTTATAGAAAAGTAAAGGGTAAATTCCAAATAGTATTTTCACTGAAAGAGTATTGCATTTCCTTTTTGTAACAGATTCATGCCCAAGCACAAAACAACCCATTTACAGAAGATGCTTGGCCTTAAAGGAAACAGCAGTGCCACTCCATCCATGGCTCTTCCTTTCCAACAGGAGCAGGGAAGTTCTGAGAATTTATTGAAAAGTTTTGATTCAGAATCTGGACCTTGTGATGCTGCACAACAAGAAAACCTGGGCAGCTCATTAATGCAGGAGTCGTACTTCAAACCGTGCAGCTCGTCAAATAATTCAAACTCTCATCATGGGAAAAATAAGGAAAATCCGTGTGACATTTTGAATGGAGTTGATGATCAACGAAGACCATTGCACATTGTCTGGCCTCACCGGTGGTAAGTTTAAGACACACCAATGTAGTAAGGATTATAGAACTGGTAATAGAAGACATATTCCAATGATTGACTTAGTAATTCAGTGTTTCTATAGCTTTAGAAAAAGATCATTTTAGTGTGGCAGTACTACTAAGTGAGGTGCCATGGTGGTACTACTCCATGTATTTATATAAATAGTTGTGTGCTTCAGTGAAATTTAAATTTTTGAGTTACAAATAATTATTGGTAGTGATTTGCTCAACTAACAATAGCAGCTAAGTACTTCTATGAAATCAACTCATGTTCAAGAAGTTTCAAAGTATAACACTAGGATTTTATATATAGATATAGATATATTTGTATATGCGCGTGTGTGTGTGTTTATATATATATATATATATATATATATATATATATATATATTCTCTTATTACAAAACTGTTTCATATGTACAAATTGCTAAAGCAGTTACCATTAAAACAAAAACAATTTTCCTTATTTCTAATCTGACCAATTTCAAATGTCGTAATATGTATCGGTACATTTGAAACTATTTCTTTTCCCTCAAATGCCTCTATATTGTGCTAAGCAAAATACTTTCTAGCAGGATCGTTTCTAAACAGAGGAGAATCAAGTGCAACATGTAATCGCACCAAATATAAACTCATAAACTTAACCCTGGCTCCTATAAATTAGGATTTAAAGAGGTAAAATGTCCTGATAATCTTCTGGTATTAGGCATGAACATTTTAATCTAGTTTTTATTCCTCCCAGTTAGTTTAATCTGCATGTGGCCTGATTAGAGTTTACTTCCCCCACAGATTATGGTCTCTTTATTGCAGAGATGCTGGGCCGATCATTAGGTCTGATTTTCTGAGAGAAACTGTTTACAGGTGAAGTAATAAGCACACCACACCGGCCGGGCAAAGCGCCTTTGCCAAGGATTTGACTTCCAGCACATTAAAACTCCAGAAGCTCTCCCAGTTGATCTGCAGCATCTGGTACCTAAAGGGATTTGAATCATCTTTGACTCTTAAATGTATGAACATAAAATTTAGATATCGAAAGTTGATGTGGAATATGTTTTTGGATTTGTCTATTTAACTTCACACTTCCAGCATAGCCTTTCTTGGGGAGTAACATTTATTTTTAAATCATGTTTTACTTAGAATGTGGCAGTGTTCAGTATTCTTTGTGTTATTTTTAAATGCAGTGGATCTACATAAGATCAACCTGTTTCAAGGTAAAATAGATGTCATCATTTACTCTCTGAAAAGCTTTTCCTTTTATTCTGCTAACCTTTGGTTGTCTCTGAAGTAATACTTATTGGAGGAAAGTCAGTTCTAAAAAGTTTGATTCTGAGTTATCATAATAATGCTAAAATTAAATAATTTGCAGACTCTTACTCCAAAAGAGCATGTTGACATGGTGGGGAGAGTGAGAACCACGTTATCCAATACGTTGCACAAAATAAGACAGAGCAATGTTAATAAAATTAACAATATTAAATTGAATAATTCCCGATCTTCCTTTGTATATTTTTGCTTTAATTTAATTTAATTGCCTAAAGTTAGTTGCTTAAAGAAATGCAGCATTATGTTTGTGCACATTCTTATTGTTAAAGCTAAATTATTTTTAATTTGGAGAAAAGGGAAAAAAGCCACATCAGCAAGAGTAAATGCCAAAATATAAAAGTAACACATTCATCCTTACGGGTAATATAGTAGAACATTGGAAACTTGGAGGTTGCCAGACACATAGCTAACATTAGGGCTAATTTTGAAAATCTAGCGTGCAGTCAATTTTACTGATGCCTGGGGACATACAAGGTAGAAGCTGACAAGAGAACTAATTTTGTTTGGGTTATTTACTGCTATGCATCATTCGCGGGTTCCCGCCTGACACACAGCTATATGAAGGGGGATATTATCACACACTAAAAATTTATGTTGACATTCGATATTTGTTCAATATGTCAGCAGTATTACTTTCATAATCAAAAGAGTAAGAAAAAGAGAAAAGAAAAGCACTTTATGCTCATATAGATATATCTTTTTAATAACAGTCTATAAGGTTAATATAGTTTACCTTTGAGAGTATACAATGAAAACAAGCAGGGTTAGGAGGGGAAATGACAGAAAGCATCAACCCGAGCTGTTTGTTTGCCATTACCTAAGCGAGCCATGTCAGCTCTCTGGCCCGCGTCTGATAGCTATTTGTTGTACAGAGAGCACAGCATAAAAAAAAATATCAAACTCTTAATACTATTGTGTGCCCATAACCATCTGTCACTGCTAGCCTGGAGATGAGAGGAAGATTACGAGGAATAAACACTGAGCCGCCGAGCATTGGTAAAGCCTTCGGGCAAAAAACTCTTGTGGGGACATCAAAGACATTCTAATTCCGAGGCAGTCAAGGATTACAGTGTGTAACCTGTGCTGACAACAGATAAATGACTGGCAATATTGTGCCAGAGCTGTTGGGTCCTGCATGGAGTACTGATGATGATGATGATGATATTATCTTGCAGAATGGACTCTGCTGGGATAATTTTATGATAAAACACTTTTTTCAAATGCCACTGGGTCTAGGCAGACATTTACTAGCTACAGGGGTAACAATCAGTTTCTTCAAAATTTACTGTTCTAAGCCCATTAGAGTTCCAACGCAGCAAGACTCTTCAATGAAAATCTCAACCGCCTATATTTTCTTTAGGAGAATATATGCAAATGTTGTGAGCTGAACTCCTACCCTTTAGTAGTAGATGCTTTATCATCTGATTTATGTAGATTTGCTCATAAAAATACAGTTTATTTTTAATTGGTGAATATGAATTAGAAAGTTAAGATTCTGGTTCAGCATTCATCAAACATCTCCAGTTACAAGCACACATTTATTTAGACCTCTGATCGCATGGGTAGAAATCACATAATTGACCAGTCAATATGAACTGTATTGTAAAGGAAGCCATGGTTTCTACTAGAAGTGACCGGGGTGTGTTTCTTTTTCAGCCTTCCGAGTTTGAGCCTTCCCCACCCTTGCGCTTCACATGTTCTTGTTGGTATTGCGAGCTACTTAATCTACCTACTTGAAGGGGGGTTCTCTTTAGACTTGCCTGCAGGAAGCTCTTCAATCTGTTGCATTTTTGCCTTGGCCATGTTCATTTTCCAGAGAGTAGGTATTTAGAACAGAAGAATGCACTGATGATTGTTTCCCCCCGTAAGCATAAAAGAGAAATGGACGCTAGAGAGGACAACAGGACCCTCGGAGCCTGTCATTAACTTGCCTAACAAAACAAAAATAAAGCCCTCTTTCTTATCATAAAAAATATGCCCATGAAATCATGCAGTTGCCGTAGCCAACTCTAAAAATGAAGTGATGCTTACCTCATTGTGTTAGTTCCACGCTGGGATCATGAGTGGTCTAAAATATAGTGTTAGCCTCTAACACATCTAGTACTAAGTCAACCAAATGTAGAGCCTACTTGCTAGGATATGTATCAAAATCAAAAGTGACATTTTCTAGAAGATACATTCTGGCTTTAAATCTGTGTTAAAATGTCTGTGCATGAGAACAGGCCCTTAAATGCAATGCTTGCCCCCTCTCTTCATTGTTTCTGAATCTGAGCTTGTCAAGGATTATAGTGTGCAACCTCTGCTGACAGTAGATAAATAACTGACAGTATTTTAGCAGAGTTGCTGGGTTCTCTGCAGAGTAATTTGTTTTCTCCTTTCTACCCGGTCTTTAATGTTTTGTTATAAACATCTAGAGCGAGGCACGATTAATAGAAATGACTTATAGAGAAAGACCTGTAAAAAACAGATGCAATTGGCAATGCCTTTTTTATTTTAACTATTCTCTTTCCAAACATTATACAAATATTATAGCAATGTACCAAATGTCAACTTTTATGTAAATGTTCTCTTTATCATAATGGGCATGAAGGGCACACTGGTAGAGGTACAGAAAGAAACAAGTTTACAAGACATCGAAAGATAGCACTCTCAAGGCTACGGTTCTCAAACTCTTTGATCTCAAGACTCCTTCACACGCTTAAAAATTATTGGGATACCAAAGAACTTTTGCTTATTGGGGTAGTACCTATCAGTATTTACTATATTCAAAATTAGAACTCAGGGAAAAGCCTTAAAATCATTAAATCATTTAAAAATAACAATGAAGGACCAAATACATATTAACATTAATGAATTTTTATGAAAAAATAACTATTATACAAAACTAAAAAATTAGTGAGATGAGTGACATTATTTTACATTTTTGTAAATCTGTTAAGTCTAAGTAGAGGAGAGTTGAATGTTTATGTCTGCTTAAATATTCAATGTGTTATAATATGTCGTTTTAGTGGAGGTGTATGAAGAAAATTCTGCCTCCCAAAGAGATAGAGTTGGAAAAGGAAAAAGTGGTTTAATGACCCATTCAGATTATTGTAGATATTCTTCTTTGATACCACTCCAAAACCTGACAAGTACAGGTTTCTTAAAGATTAGTTAAAACCTCTCAGTGTTTTTTCATGCTGTTACTTGCTGTTTCTTGCATCATGCATTGGTCATTTGGAAAACTGAGGTTCACTGAATTACGCAGATCTCCTAAATGTTGACACAGTTCATTATTTCAAAGAACCACATTGTTAATATCAATCACCACTGATATCAGAGACATTTTTGATTATTTGGAAGTTGTCAAGCTCACAATGTAGTTACCGTTTTTCCAAAATTCTGATTTGCAGTTAAAAGCTTGAATTGATCATTACAATATTATCTGTCATTTTCCTTGAAGTGACAGGTTCACATGGTTTGTATTTGGGAAGATGTCTGCCAGATCCCTAAATCTGATTAACTCTGGTTTGTCTGTCAGTTGTTCTTTTAAGTAAAATTGGTGTTTCATGAAAAGAGCAGCTAGTTTAGCTCACAACTCAAACAATCACATGAATACTTTCCTTAAAACTGTCATCGTACCTTAATATACAAGGGTGATATATGTCTATTTCTAATTTCATTATACAGAATATTAAGCAAGATCTTTTGAAAGGATGAAATTTAATAAATTTAATAATATTAATACTTCTTTAAAGACATTCTTAAGTGGAACTGACTTTTTTTTTTTCTTGTACTACAAGTGCAGGTGGTTAAGAAGCCAATGACTGTTAGTTCAGTTTGGTGCCATCACCTTGAATCGTGCTAAGGCACCAGCAGTTTTATCCATTAGAGCTTTTTCAATATCAGGGCATATATCAACACAGGGGAAAAGGCATATTACATCTTAGTATTATTATGAAAATAGTTTGACTTTGCAAACTCCATGACTTGAGAAAAATGTCAAATGAAACTGATAATGGCATGTGTAAAAATATGTCTACCTATTCAATGCCTATCTGTCACTGAAAATGCCTAATTTTTTGCCTATTCAATGCCTGTCACTGAAATTGCCTAATTTTTAGTTCTCATAGGCTAATTTTTTTGTCCTGAATGTTAATATATTAGCATTTAGATTTATCAATTGATAGTAAACAAGCAAGTGTTCATCATTTATAAGAAAGCTTTTTCATGTATGAGAAAACGGTTGTTTACATGGGCTCAGTACTTAAGAAGCCATAGGAGAGAGATCTATAAGAAATTCTGTTGTGATTGTAAAGTCCCTATGAGTGGCCCACAAGTGGGTGCAGTTGGGGTAAGAAAGATGAAGTGGGAGTGGGCTGTGAGGCATATTCAGGAGTTTGAAATTGTTAGAGTAGCTAGAGTTATAAGTTACCGTGACCTCATCACTTGGAATGTGAGCAAATTGTCAGAGCTTTTCACTTAAAGGGGAATGATTGTTTATGAGCTTTCTGATATATGCAGTATTTTCTATAAAGTAATGATAAAACAATTTATGCAATGGTGATTATTTTAATGTGTAAATTGGAAAGGAAAGGTCCAGTCATTGAGAAATAAAGACAGATTTGAAGCATACTTAGATAAATCATGTACAAAATATCGAAAGAATTTGGCACACTATATTTTTAGAAACTTTGGAGATCTCTAACTGAAAACAAATGATTGATATAAAATGGAAAATTATGCTTTATTACTTGAAAGTAAAATAAATTACTTTTTTTTATTCTTTGGCTCTCTGGGGTTTCAAAAATACAGCTTTGAAAACAAAATTGATGACTGCCTTTTGAAAGGATGTGTGCTTGATGATTGAATGATAGGCTGCTCAGGCCAAGGTAATGTTGCCTTGCTTTGCTTATTGCCCAGATACCTTGGGGAAAGTTTGGTGGGTAGATTGTCTTAAATTTTTTAAGGTTCTACTGGTCATTAATTGAGAATAGAATACTTTTAGAGGGCAGTCTTCAGGTGCCACTGCAGGACGTGAACAGTGAGGCAAAGGGCTAACTTTCAGGCACCAATGTACTTTGTTATATTTCAGTGCTATGTATGAATCTATTTTTCTAAGGAAGAAATGATCCTGACAGAATTATAGTTCTGGAAAAGATAATTAGGTGATCTGGCCATCTGCCTTTCAGCACATTCCACCAAAGCTTCCTCACACCTGTGAGAATCCATCTTGTCCTGATCTCTAAAAAGATGATTTCATACATGCTTTCCAGTAGCACTATCCATTTTCAAAGTGAAATGTCTTTAATATAAAGAATATCATCCCTGTAGCTAATTATTCTTAAGTAAGGTAATGTAAGATTGGGAATAATGGGTAATTGCTCTTTGAAAGAGATCATCTTACCAGCTCTATGTTTATTAACTAGACAGTCAAAATTCACATGAATAATAAGGTTCTAATTTATAGTCATTCTCAATTCAATAAGTTTTCTTCAATATATTCTTTTACTTAGAGGTGGTTTTGTTCATTTTTGGTGTTTGTTTCTTCATTTTTGTCCTTAAAGAATTTAAAGTGAACTCAGATTTTTAAAATACAAAAAACTCTGAAAAATTTTATTAGAATTTTTTAAAATTTTAATTAAATACCCAGCTTAAATTATTGTATGTTACATTACCAAAGAGTTTTATTTTGTCTTCTACCATGATACTATTATATAAATCTCTGGAAATTATTCCAGGATTCTTAATTAGTAAGAAAATAAGTACTGGGAAATTCATAGCCAAAAAATAGCCTTCCAAAATTCCATTTATAATTTCCAAAATTCCACCCATAGATGGCTTGCTAACTATTTTCCAAACTAGCAAAAAGATATCAAAAAGATAACAGGTTCGACATTTAGTTTCTCAGTGCTTCTTGGGCTATTTTTAACTTTCTAACACACAATGTCAGCATAAAGAACTTCTACCTATAGTCATTACTAGCTTGGTGTTATCTCTAGAATATCATAAACTAAAGGTCCTGTTACCCTTTCCTGCTTAACAGGGTTTAAAAGTTCTCTAAACTTGACTCATTTCTTAAACATACTAATTACTGCAAAAGATGGTATTTATGGTATGCTCATTACAGTCATCTTCACCTGCTCAAGACCCATGTCTGCCTTTGCTTCTTTCCATCACAACTCTTGATCATGTCTTTATACCAGACTTATTTACTTAACAGTACAAATCAGAGGTAAGTGAGTTGGGAAGTTGATAGCTAGGTGATATAGATGATGGATGGATGGAAGGATGGATGGATGGATGGATGGATGGATGGATGGATGGATGGATATATTATCTATTTCTTTGTTACAGATATCTATGTCATGTATAGTATCGTGAGTGTGAGTGTTTAAATATATTTCTTCTTCGTAGTCACTAAACCTTTCTCCACATTATCCCTATTGACCTGACCTCTCTTTATTTAGCCCACTATGTCCTCTTTTATTCAGGACTAACATCTTTCCTGTTGCTCTTAATGGATGACATTTTCTATCTTTCCAAGATGGTAAGTACCGTTACGTTTCTTTAAAGATGCTCTGAAATCTTCTGCTTTCCACAGACATCTGTCCCGATTTAAATTCCAGTGATGTGTGAATTCTCTTGACTGAATTTCCATACACCACGGCACCTGTGCAATCCAGTGCACCTGTGTAACAAAACTTTGGACTTTCTACACTGCCTCCTTGCTCTACTCCTTCCATGTTTTAAATGGTGTCATTTGGTTTCGATACTAAGGTTTTCCAAGGTAGAGGCAGAATCTTTTTGTTTACTTGTGGAGACTTTTTCAATAGCATCTAGGCAGAATACCTGGCTTGTAGTATACTTAGTTGATGTTGCTTAGTATTGCTGCTGCTGCTGCTGCTGCTGCTGCTGATGATGATGAATTATAGGGTGATTCTTTGGTGATTGATCTTTCTTACTCAATAAGTCCAGTTGGGGACAAGTTCTTCATCCTGGAAGAAAGACAGTGAAAATATAGAAGAATTCAATTAATGGAATGACAGGTGGAAATGGTCATGAGATCAGCATTGCTTTCATAACTCATGTATTTTGTTTGTTGTGTGCATGTGTATATGCATGTGGTGTGTATTTAACAAAATGCCTTTTATAGAAGTTGTAAATACAAATCCTTCAGGACTTTATTAAAATAGAATAATTATTTTAACAGAAGGGTAATAGAAAGTGCAATTGTGGTCATTGGGAAGAAAGACTCAAACTGGTTAAAACCAATGTAACTTCTTAGTTATTGTAGAAAAATAAGTCCAGAAGGGGATATCCTTGTAGGTTACATTTTCTCCTACCCCTCTTCCATAATCCATATCTGTAAACCATTTTAAAACAATCCCATCGAAATTACTTTCTAAACTCCTATGTATAATCTCAAGTGAATGAGATTCAATGGCTTTTCTAGGTTACCCAGACTAATATTCAGTGTCCAGATTTCATTTCTTCCTTTTTTTTTTCCTTACTCAATCACACCAAAGAATTCCAAGGTAGAATAGCAATAACTATTATAAATTATGTAAGGTTTTTCCCTTTGTATCTTCTTTATTGGCTGTGCAACTAATTAGCGATTTCAGCACTATTCAGGCTAACACCATTTGTTGGTTAAACAAAAGAAGGGGAAATTTCAAAAACACAAAGAAGCAGAAATGTTTGAGATTTACTCAGATGTATACTTTATAGTGCCTATCTCCTGTTGAAGGAAATAATTTATCGTGATCTTAGTCAAAAGCATTTCTCTCTTTGCTGTCCTTTTTTTTTTTTATTAATTTAGATATGTTTCTAAGATGAGAAATGATGTTACTTCTAATTATGGTTACATGTAGTTAATTTCCTTCTTTTTTCCTAAGCTTGGTGTGAAAGGCAGTTTCTTCCAAAAGAGGGGCGGGGGGGGGGGGCGTGGAGAATACTGATAGAGCTGATCTCTCTGTTGCCTTAGCAACAGATTTATTTATTAGGGGTTGAAATGACATGAGTTAATATACCGCATACCTGCTGATAGGCAAACTCCCTTATTTCAGCTGCAGTTGACAATTAAGTCCTGGACAGCTACAGCCAGGGGTTAATGTTCCTCATTAGGAGAACTAGGTCATTACTGGGAAATCAAGGCACTTAAGGCAGCATGGGTAAAATACAAAATTCAGCATCTAGAGGAGTGAGGCTTTTTTATGTTAATTAACCTTATTTTCCTAGGTTTAAAAAAAATCTTATATGCACATGACAGTGGATCAATTAATTGAAAAAAGAGCTAGTTTACTTTACTCTGAGTTGTCTTCATTTCCTTTGCAAGGATTTCATTATTTTATGGAAAATTCTTATGTCTATATGATGAGTAAAGAGGGTATTAAAATTAAGAAGGGAATCATCATGGAAATCAGCTTTACCACAAGGGAATGAGCAAATAAAAGCCTTGGAAATGAAAATAAATAAGCTTTGCTAATACCTCACCTAAGGAGCAGAATATAAGCCCATCAGAGCTGGGAGATATTTAGAGGTACTTCTTTGCTTCTTTATTAAGCGGTTACTTAGTTATTTGACCTTCAGAAACCGAAACTTCGAAAAAGTGATTCCAAGTGGTTTGTAAACATTCTATTTGCTGAAAGCTGTGTAGCAGTTTAGCAAACAATAACTTTCCAGTTCATAATTGGCTTTTTTAATACCAATAAAATTAGATACATTAGTCGAAAGTTTTTATTAAAATGTCTGAGTGGGTGTTTTTTTTTTTCACTTGATACATTCGTAAATAATGTATCAAGCCCCTTCTGAAAGCTTTGTTTTCTTATGAATTTAAAGAGCCTTTATATTGAAAGAGGATATTTACAGAGTGGCAAAAGATTTACAGCCCAGAATTCTGTTTTATCTTCATTACTGTACTGTCTCCATTGAGGTCACTTCCTACAAGTTCCTTCCCTTCTGGTAACTTTCTCTGTGAGACATAGTCCAAAGCAAAATGATGTTCAAACCACCATTTCCCCTAAAATATTTTGTTCCTTCACATAAAAATCAAAATCATCTTAAAAATCAAAATCACTATAATTCTTCTCCTTCTACCCATTTACTGTAAACTACCCTAATGTGAGAATAATTGATAGACTTCCAGGGCCTTAGCTTAGAGCTTTTGTTGGCATTTCTCCCTCCATCAAAAAATGTACCACTCTCCTTTAATAGATGAGCTCTCTGTCATTCAATGTATATTTTTGCCTCCTCCCCAAATTGTTTCTTAGTCTATATAAAGGAAACTAGGCTCTCAAATACTTCTTTAGAAAAAAAGCAATTCTAATAAACCTGTTCATATCAATATATCACCATTTATCATATGGTTTAGTATGAAATTTGTGTTTTAGGTGGAACCTCTAAAGGCTGCAAGGTATTTCCACTCTGAAATCAGGCATGGCCATTAAATGCTGCCTCTTTTCATCTACACTGGCTGATCCTTGATTTTAACAAGAAGTGTTTTAAAGAGAAATTGTTTTCCCAATTTCAGAATTGCCACTCGAGACTCAGAGTTTTAGAATGATATTTGGAAGAGACTGTTAGCTATCCCAATATATGTCTTTCTCTTTTTTGGGGAGGCAGCCGGGGAGACACAGTTAGACCACATTTTCCTAGCTTTGTGGCAGGCCGGTGTGGCTGCGTGACTGGTTTTCAGCCAATACAAGTAATCTGAGATGAAGTGGGCCACTTCCAGGTAGGGCATAAAAAATGTCCTACCTACATTCCCCATGCTGTTTTTCTCTTGTACAGTGTGAACACAGAAGACACTTGTTGAAGATGTCAGTGCCTCCTTTGGCTCTCGGCCTTGAATGACCCCATGAAAGAGGGCTGCCCTTTTGATTTCTTCACCTGCATAGTGCTCCAACATTATACACTTTTTAATCTGTTTTAATGCCACTGATGAATGCAGACAGCTACTACAATAATCTAGACAAACATGGTGCTGGTTCAACTGAGGCAGAATCAGTAGAGGATGTAAGAAGAGGTCAGGATATATTTTAAAGATTTTGACATCAGTGGATAAATGTAGGAGTTATTTACTGAGATAAAGAATACTTCAGGAGGATGTTTAGAAAGTCTGCAATTAAACATTAAGTTAGAGATATCTTTTAGACATGCAAGTGGAGACTTGAGTTGGAAGTTAGATATATAAGTCTTGATTATTCAGGTGAGCTGACAGGATTGAAGATAGAAATTTGGGAGTTATCAGCATGGATATGTTCAGTTTCTATAAAATATTTTTAAAACATGGACTTTGAATCTTATAAATTATATTTTTACGTTTTCTGACTTTACATTAAATTTACACTAACTCTGGGCAACAGTTATAACCCAGTTATGGTGTAGTAGAATCTGGTCTCTACAAGTTCTGGCTGTCACAGTTACCACCTCTGTGCCTTCGAACAAGATACCTGTTCTCTAACTTCAATTTTTTTCTTTATATGATGGGGGTAATGTTAACTACATTGTAGGATTGTTCTGAGGATTAGAAAAGATGATATATGTAAATGAGTTAACACAGTTCCTGGCAGAGAGTAAGCATTTAATAAACTTTAGCTATTATTAGTAGTAAATAATACAGTTACTTCGTTACCTCGCATAGAGAACTATTACTTTTGACCACTGTCTCTTATTAGTTAAAATCAATTTTTTTCTTAACTCTCCTAGAAAAAGAAAGGAAAAGAAACAGCTAAATAAAGTCGTCTTTTTTCGTCTTCATTTTCAGCCTACCCAAAACAAGTACATACTGTACAGAAAAATGGAATTAAGCTACAGAGCAAACACTTCTAAGGAGCAGCATCTGCCTTGTAAATGAAGTCTATAAAAGGGTACCAAATGTCCCTTCACATTTTTATGATTGTTAGGGCATTACTAAACCTGGATGGAAAAATGTTTTTTGAGGCTCTTACATCAAGAACCCACACTGTCAATATCACAAATTATTTCCGTTTTTTACAAGATGGCTGCCATAAGCCTTCACTTAGAAATGGCAATGCTGTTTGAGCAGGAGTTATATTGTGTGTGTGTGTGTGTGTGTGTGTGTGTGTGTGTGTGCGCGTGCGTGGTTTGTATATATACAAAAAGTTCTATAGTTTGTTTGTTTTTTTACCAAAGATATGATTTAGTAAAAAGCACTATTTTCAATCACATAACTTTTTTAAAAAAATAATTTTAATGGGATATAATTTATACATAACAGAATTCACTTATTTTAAATATACAGTTCAGTGATTTTGATAAATTTAAAGAGTTGCACAACCATCACCCAAATCCAGTTTTAGAATATTTTCATCATTCTTGTGCCCCTTTGTCGTCACTCCCTGTTTCCACTCCTGCCCTAGGAAACTTCTAATCTGATGGTTCTATCTGTAAATTTGCCTTTTCTGGACATTCCATATCAATGAAATGATACAATAGGTGGTTTTTTGTACCTGGTTTCTTTCACTTAGAACAATATTCTTTATGTTTGTTCATTTGTAGCATATATCAATAGTCTGTTCCTTTCTAATGCTGAATAATCCATTGTATGGGTCTAACATTTTGTGTATTCAAGTATCATTTGATAAACATTAGGATTATTTCCACTTTTTGGCTATTGTGAATAATACTCCTCTGAATGTTTGCAAAGAAGTCTTCGTATAGACATGTGTTTTCATTTTTCTTGGGTAGACACCTAGATGTGAATTGCTGAGTTGTCTAATAAATTTACGTTTAGATTTTTAAGAAGCAAGCAGATCACTTTATGGACAACACTTGGTAACTCCTACTTCTTAGATTTATTCATTCATTTAAAAATGTTTTCATGCTGCTTCTAAAGCTAGCCATTGCACTGTGTACTAGAATTAGGTTCCTGATTATCCACTGTAATGGGCATGAAATGTAATCTGGACATTTAAAATATCATGATCCATACACCTAATGCTGGACATTCTTTCAAATGTCTTCAGCAAAGAGTCTGATCTTAATGGGCCTATTATCCCAAACAGGTACTGAATGACTGTGTGATAGGTAGCTTTGAGGAATCTGAAGAAGAAAGGCAAACTCCTCTGCTCCTTGGGAGCTCACAGTCCAGGAAGGAAGACAGTTATGTGATGTCTGCGTATACTCCCAGGGCCCTTGCCATTTTCTAAAATATGACATGTTTAAATTCAAACTATTGCTTTTTCCCCCTAAGCTCTTTTACACTCCTGTTTTTGAGTGGTCCCTTTATGTCCCTCACACGGAGCTCCAAATGATTCCTTTGTTTGGTTCCTCTTCACTTTAACTTTCTATTAGTTTCCTATGGCTACTGTAACGATTTACCACAAACTTGATAGCCTAAAACAACAGAAATTTATTCTCTCAGATCTGGAGGCCAGGAGTCTGAAATGGGTGTCACTGAGCTAAAATCAGGGTGTCGGTAGGTCCTCACTCCCTCCAGAAGTTCTAGGGAAGAAACCATTCTTCCATAGGCCAGGTTCTGATGGCTGCCAGCGATTCTCAGCTTGTGGCTGCATCACTCCATTCTCTACCTCTGAGGTCACGTTGCCTTTTTCTCTTCTGTCTTTATGAAACCGCTCTCTGCCTTTTTCTTATAAGTATACATGTGATTGCATTTAGGGCTTACCCAGGTACTCCAGGATAATCTCCCCATCTGAAGATCCTTAATGTAATAACATCTGCAAATTCCTATGTTGCCATAGAAATTTACATTCACAGGTTCCAAGGATGAGGATGTGGAGATCTTTTGGGGTGGCCATTATTCAACCTAACCTAAGCTGCATTTATAATCAGTATGAAGTCATTCATTTATTTTATATTTCATGAACACATACTACATGCCAGTTAGTTAATTAAGCATTGAAGATGTAATAATAAGGAAGAATTTACACACACAAGTCTGCCTGCTTGGCCTTACAACAGACATTAATCAAGTAAAATAAAATTTACCTGAGATAAGTCTTATAAAGGATAAATGGAAAGACAGAATGATAGAGAACTTTTTTGTAAACATTACACGTTCATTATAAATACTGTAAGCAATACAGAAAAGTATAAGTGAGGAAGTTTTTATAAACTCACTGCATTAATCTATCATACATCATTGCCATTCTCAATATTTCTTGATATGTCTGTCTAGTCATAAGTTTGAAACTTACATACTATTTTGATTTTTAAAAGTAATTACTGATTTTAATATACAAATTTACCTGTATATTTATCTCTTTTTTGCTTGTTATTCTCTCTTGCAGATTAGACCTTTTCTTCTTCCTGAAAAACATCCTTAAGAACTGCTTTTAGTGAGAAACTTATCTGAAAATATTTTTATTTCTCTATTCTTTTAGGATTTCTTTTTTTCTGAGTGTACAATTCCCAGTTGAGATTACATTTTCTCAGCTTTAGTTTACTCTTAAGAAGTTACATAATTGGGATTTTCTCTCTAGGTGCTTTAAAGATCTTGTCTTTGTCTTTGATGTGCTTCACTTTAACTATGATATGTGTAGAAATGGATTTCTTTTTTACTCTTACTTGGGATTTGTTAGACTTTTTAAATCTTTAAATACGTGTTTTTCATTACTTCTGGAAAATATTCACCATTATATCTACAAATATTACATCTGCTTCATTCTCTTCCTTTGCTCTTTTTAAGCATCTGTATCTTGACCATCTCATACTCTGTAAGCTTTCTTTCATACTTTCCATACTGGATCCTGGATAATTTTTTTAAGTTTACCTTTACGTTTACTAACTCTTTCTTTATTACAGTCATACTTTTCTTTACTCAAACTTCTTTTTGTTACTTTGTCAAAACTATTTGGTCATTTTTAATAGTCCCACATTTTTCCTATATTTACTTTCACCAATCTGAGGTTAGGAAATTGCAGGGGGAGTTGAATAATTTGTAACAATTATACAGATCCTCACAACATCTCTCCAATGGATCCTTTTCTTACCATCTCACTGCTGTACCATACTTCTGGTCCCAATCCTTAATTGACCTAGACTACTGTATTACCCATCTCATTTTCTCTTCTCTGATGCTAGCACCATCCAGTTTATATCTATGGTCAATATTCTAACACAATGTCATGTCATCTTGCTCAGAATTCTCGTGTAGCTCTCACTCTCCTATACCAATGGCCTCAATCCGGCTTCCCTTTAAAATAAGGAGCTTCTTTTTGTTTTGTTTTGTTTTTAATTAAGAATGTTCATCCCTCAAATACCAATTAAACCAGAATTTTTGAAAGTAGGGACATCGAGTCCCTCTTTTTTGTAAAGCATTACAGTCAATTCTAATGTGCGGCCAGGATTGAAAACTACTAGACTGCAAGAAAAAATTTAAAAGCAGAGTTGCCTTAATCTATTAATTATGACCTCATGAGACAGTGGTACTCAACTCTGGCTGCACATTAGAAAATGCCTAAGTGCCAGCCCCTCTCTGAGGGGTTCTGATTCAGTTGATTTGGAATGGAGCCTAAGTATTGTTTTTAATAGTTCCCTAATATTTGCAGCATGCAGGTATGAGAACCAGTGCTCTAAGATCTTAAAGTCACAGGCTTATGGCTCCAGGCTAGTAGCTTTAATGAGTAAAAAAAGCTAGCTGGGAACTCTGATAAACCAGAGAGTACCACCACTCCATCAGGGGCAGGCAGGCTAGTCCTCTTACTGACTACAAAACATGGCCATCACTTTGCAATTCCTGCTCTGCAGCACTGCCCCATGTCACTTTGTAGTCAAATCTCAAGAGTACTTGAAATAAATAAATACCGCTCTGGGTGAGCGTGCGTGTAAACACACACAAGTGCAGACACCTCCAACCACAAATTGGAGGACACATTTACCTTGCTTTTTCCCCAACTTAGTGCTTTGGCTCATATTCTCTTCCTTACCTGCAGTGCCATCCTTTCTCATCCGTGTCTGCCTAAGTCATTACCATCCTCTAAGGGCCAGCTCATGCCTTTCTGTCATGCCAGTGGAGCACTGATGACTGTAGGAGATGAGTATTTGGAAGGGGCACTTACCTGTCATGTCCCCTTCCATCTTCCACAAACCTCTCTCCTTGGGGCTCTGTTTATCCTCTACATACTTCTTTGGAATTTAAATAAATGAAGACTTATATGTCTGAAATTTTGGGTGGTGTAGCCTTGTAATTATCAACAAATAGGCAGTTCTGTGAATGTATTACTTTAAGGGAATCGATCAAAATATTAAAAATTCTTGATATAGATATAGATAGATGATATAGATATAGATATAGATATAGATGTTAGAAACTAGGGGGTCTAAAGGTGTGGATTATTTAGATAGGTAAGGATTGAAAAGCACTCAGACCAAATAAAAGGTAGTTATAGTAGACGAAGTGGATAAGAGGTTTAGAAAACAAAAACAAAATACCTCAAAATATGATTTAGGCTTGGGAAAGATGACTCAGTAGGAATGTCTTAAGTAAAATAATAGGGACAACAAGCCACATTCATTCATCATCCTAAAATGTTTATGTGCAAAGCATTTATTTTAAAATTAGAATAATGTTGCCTTTTTAGATGAAAGAATGGACATTTGTAATTTAGCGTAAAGCCATGTTAAATGAACTTGAATGATAGTACCAAGTATAAGGAATCCAAGATAGAACCATTCACTAATTCATTTATTTGCACATTGAATACATTTTGGCATAGGACAAGGAAGTTGGCAACCCCATGCCCACATTTGCCTGCCAGATTGTAATGTCTGAGCACAGTGCATCCAGACTGCCTGGGTTGAATAGCGGGTCTACCCATTACCACTGGGCCACTTGAGCCACGTAGGCAAGTTGCCTAACCTTGCTAAGCTTCAGTGTCTTCATCCATAAATTAAGCGGAAGTATGGTCAGTCTCACAGACCTGTGAGAATGAAATGATTTAATCTACCCCGTGGTCTTAAAATAGTTCCTGATCCATACAAGTGCTATATAAGTTCTTATGATATTATCAGGTTTTTTTTCTTTATAACTCAACAGGGTTACCTTAGGATTCTCTCAGTGAGTTCATGATAATTCAGTAAATTTTATGTTGTAATTTATCGTTTGAGTAGCACTAAGTTCTAGGGATGCTTAGGAGCATCAGTGGAGATGGCTTGGTCTCAATTGGTACATGGCCACACTGGCATCTTCGGAAAAGAGTATTGTTCTATCTGGTTCTTAGTGATCACCTCACAGAGCTGGTGTCGGCTGTGTTAAGTCCCCATCCATCTACACACTGTATCGTTTGTGCCAATATGCACTACAGGGGCCCCTGGGCATGATGCAGTGTCATGCTAGCTCTGTCAGGTAACCTTCTCTTACTCAGGGCCTTTGGAGAATTCAGTTGCTCTCTCATACCACTTCTCAAAAATTCAACAAACCTGCATTAGGTCATCCCTGACCTAGGCAATTTATTTTCCTGTTTATCCCAACCACACTGGCCATGGTCACCCCTGAAAAGCTGCTGCCTCCCTGGGTTCTAGAAGAAAAGGCAAAAGACCAGGATCACTCTCTCATCTAACTGGCTCTCTGCCACACTGTTTCTCCCAGTTTTCATCTTTGGTTATCCTCTCATGGGTATCTCTCACCTCTCCAATTTGCCTACTTCAGCCCCTAGAAATTTTTCGGGGGTGGGGAAGAAGGATGTTGTGGGTAGGGAGAGTATTGAGAAAAACTTACATAGTATTATTCCCCAGAACTATTGTTTAGACTTCAGCATCAGAATTTTAATGTAAAACTCAAGAATTAACTGTTTGCTCTTGTTTTTTTCACATTTCTGTTTAATAGCTTTACCTTTAGGGCAAAGAGTATAGAATATCCTGCTCGCATTGCTGGGGGATGGGGAGATGTGGATTTGCAAAGTAAGAAATACCGAGGGAGGAAGCCCATTAAGCACATTGATTAATACTTCAAATATTATCCTTCTACACATGTATCGATAGGGCTTCTTTTGAGACCCCTGCCTCAGAGAGCTCACAGATAATTGCAGTACAACATAATAAGTGAAAACCCAAAAGAGGAAGCAACTAATTCTGCCTGGAAAAGTCAGGCAATGCTTCACTGAGAAAGTGAGGATAATTGAAAGATTCCATTAGACACATTTCTCCTCAGTTCCTGAGCCACAGATGTTGCAAGAAAGAGCACTGAACTAAAGTGAATGTGCACCTGTACTCAGGGAGCCTAGAAAGTACTCAACCAGAACTGGCAATAGTGCTTTTGTACATGTTTCCACTTGTAACTCTAAAATTGAGGTGAACTGTCTGGGGAACATGCTCCCTCATGTTTGAGGCTGCACCTGGACTAGGGCAAAGTTGTGGGGCGGGCAGCTTGATATCCCCAGCCCTAAATGAGGTTGTAGAAAGCTCTAGTATTCTCTTGTGCCAGAGCACAGAACTGCTAAACTAGAGGCCATTTTAAAAACATAACCTGTTGCAGATGTAGTTCTTACTTCAAGAGCCAGCCTCCAGCATATGTGAAATGGGTGAAGTATTTATTTCCATAAGAGGCACTGTCTCTGTCACTTTTAAGTACTATTCACTACCTTCCTCCCAGCATGAGCCTTTTAGCTTTTGCTCACGTACCCCAAATTTCCTTTTGTTTAATATTTCACACAATTCTTAACCTCCCTGTCAGCGCCGAGCTGATCAAGAAGGGAAAGCTTCAGTGGTGAGACACCCAGTTGAGAGACTGCACGAGGAGCGACATGAGAATGAAACAGCAGGCACCAACTTTATTGCAGGGAGTGTGCACTTCTGCGCTAGGGGACCACAGGGGCTATATGTATGTCAGATGCATAATAAACAATAAGCTGAGTCATACTTGCATAAGTTAGGCATAGGCGCCTTACTACATTAATATAACATTTTAAATCCGAAGTCCTATCCCTAGCCAAGTCCTATCCCTAGCCGTGAGCCTGGATCACAGCCAGAACTGGGACCCATACTCTATACATTCTTCACATTTCAGTCTTGTCTTCTTGATGTTCCTACTATGACCATTTGAATATACATTCTCTTGGTGATGTCTTAGTTTTTTAATCCCAAATATACTTTTAAATTAATTCACACTAACTTACAAATTCTTGCTAATAACTTCATGTCTTATCTCCCCAGGAGTATTTACACTTTAAAGAGGTTGCTGGTTTACCTGCTTTTCCAAAATGAAACTGAAAAAGGAAATTTTTGCTTATTCATCTAACCATCACTCTGTTCAGTAATATTTAATATGTATCTATTGTGACCAAAGTACTGTGCTAAAACTGTACTACTGAGACATAAAGGGCTCCAGCCTTAAGGAATTTCAGGCATTAATAGTCATAGATGAAGTTTCTGGACAATGGACTTTCCTTCTTACCTCTGAAATAACAGCATAGGGGGAAAAGCCTTTCTCCTTGACTAGAACTTCCCTTCGGGGTTGAGTCTCCTGTTCTCATTAATCATACTTGTATCCCAGTGCCTTATACAAGTTTCAGTGCTCTCAATTCTCCTTTGTTGAATAAATCCCTGAATTTAGACAAAGATATGTTTATCCTAAGGCCAAAAACATACACTAGATAAGAGGTTTTATTGTTCTGAATTTTTGTGCTTTAAATAATACACTGTTAAAAATAATACCAATTAAATGGACCCTAGAACCAACCACAGTGTTTTGTTTTGTTTTGTTTGTTTTGAATAGAAGCTAGTCTACCTAGCATCCTTCCTCAAAGTGACTGATATTCAAATAAAGACCCCTGTGTAACCTCTCTTTGGAGGGTTTTGTATTGTGAACCCAATTTACTGATGAAAACACTCAATAAGAGGCATTTATTACCTGTCTGTGCCATAAAGCAGTGGTTCCCAAACTTTTCAGCATCAGGGACCAGTGCTCCTATGAGAATCTAATGCCTGATGATCTGAGGTGGAGCTGAGGTGGTGATGCTAGTGCTGTGGAGTGGCAGCAGATACAGATGAAGCTTTGTTCTGCTCGCCTGCCTGCTGCTCACCTCCTGCTCTGTGGCCTGGTTCCGAACAGCCCATGTACCAATACCTGTCCGTGGCTTGGGGCTTGGGACCCTTTTAAGTTTAAATAATTGTCAAAAAAAAGTGTTCGAAATATAAAACTATAAAACAAAATTGGAATAAATATGAAGAAAGTCCATAAACCCAAAAAAAAAAGGAATAGTGAATTCTTTAATTCTGTTCCTCAGATGCACACTGCTTTTTAGAATATGTATGAACTTTTTCCTGATGAAAATTGTGTCATAAATGAGTATACACATAGCACCAAATCTTTGGTCAAAGTTCTCATTGAGAAAGTATTATACAGATTCAATCTTTTTTTAAAAAAGTACTTTCATGAAATTTGAATCTAAAACAAAAGGAACAGAGTTTTTTGTTTTTTTGTTTTGTTTACCTTTTTTAAAAGTTCCCTTTATTTTAGGATTTTTATGGGAAATTCAACTTCTAGTACCATTCTTATTCATGAAAATTAATTCTATAGTCAAAAGAATTATTTCATGTGTACCAACCAATGTGCTTTTGTAATCCTCCCCCCAAAAAATGTTTTTCAAACAAACTACCTCTTATAAAAATGCCTTTTCTGTCTGATCTCTTACTTAGCCGTTTATTCTCTGCTTCTCAAGACTGAACCAGTCTTAAGAAACACTGAGTATCAGCAACCCTATTGATATTCTGCTAGGGAGGAATTTTTGGCCTTGCACTTGGGCACACTATTCACTTTGGAGAAGAACCTTCTGCTCACTCTTTCTGATAATTTAAGGTTATCTTCATTTACTTCCACCTGTATACCTGTTTGATCGTTATTATTTTGCGGGGAGCTTTACCTGCTGAAAACTGTTGTGTGTGGTTCAGGATTTTTGAAGTCTTATTATTCTGCAAGATTATCTTCATATTCTATTTCTAGTTCTCCTTGTTGCTTTTGGTTACTTTCCAAGAAGAGAAAAGGAAAAATAACAATTTACTCCCTCGATTTCAGTTGTAATTATTATAAGAAGATGATATGGTATAATGTTATATTAGTTCTAGGAAGTAAAGGTGAGTATATGAACTATATCAAGAAAGGAAAGACATATTTGGGTGATAATGAAGAATTGGTTCAGGGATTGATTATTAATATGAGGGTGACTGTGCTAATTGTGGCTTGGGTGACTGGATTAATGGTGGCATTTGACAGGATTAAGGATACAATGTTGAGAAGAAAAATTCAGTTAAGGACATGTGTGCTTTTATACATAAACACAGATTTTACTTTAAACCATATTTGTAACCCTATGTTGTGAATAATAACTGCCATATATTGAGTGCTTACTATGTTTTTTACATATGTAATAACTGCCACTTTAAATGCCTTTATTTATAACTATCAAGGTAAACATTAGATGCTAAACAACGGCACATTCTGCTTAATATAAGTAACTGATTATAAAGTATAACAAACTTTATTTTTTGACCAATTATGGTGGCTATTAAGCTCACTAGAATATTCTTAAATTCCCATTTCTGTAAATGAAGAATAAAACGATGATTATAATAATTATTTTAACAATAATAATAATAACAGCCATCCTTTAGTATTTTTGTTTGCAGAGCACTATAAATTGTTTCATTTGCATCATCTCACTCAATCCCCTCAACAGCTCTTTGAACTGAATGTTACTTGCCAGATTGCTACAGATGAAAAAATTAAATCTCAGACTGGTTTGGCAGTTTTCCCTGGATTACAACTACTAACTATCAGAACTAGGATTCTAACCCCTTTTCTTACTATGCTCATATCGTCCATGTAACCTATCTTGTTTCATTTATTCTGATAAAACACCTTTAGAACTATTGTCATGAATGACTTGATTATTATTAGCTTTCAATAAACATCTTTTTTTCTTCTTTTTGATTAACATATACCTCTAAAGCAAACTATTTAATCAAAATGATTTCTCACCAAATATACTATTTAGTTGACTATGATAGTTGACTATTCCTTTGTATTCATTCTTTACCAGAAGTAAATTGTTCTGATGCTCACTGGCAGTAAGGATTAATTAAAACTTTTGTTCAAGATCCTTTTCATTCTGGAGAACCTTTCCTTAAGCCGTATAGTAAAGCAATATAGTAACATCTTATAGCATGTGATATTATTATAATATTTAGAATCTTTTATTCTTTCTCATATGAATAATTAATCTACCTTTGGTACCTAATGTGAGTAGATCTTACTGACTTTAAATAATAAGCAAGGAAAGACTGGAGTAACAGGATTTGGAACTGAACTTTTTTCTTTTATGTTATTGTGAAAAGGATTAAGTAAATACTATAGATTTAGTCCATTTATAAGAATGTAAGAGAAGAGAGAGGATATATAATTAACAGTGTTTATAAAATGAAAAAAATGCAACATATGTAACAGCAAGAACGTCATTTTGGGGCAGGTCTTTATAGAACAGACATTCCATATTGTGTTCCTTTTCCACAGTCTTTGCCTTGACAATATGGTGTACTTAGCAGTTGCTGCTGACTAAGGGAGGCTGTCTCTTCTAGGAGATCTCTGTGCCAGACAATAAACACAAAAGTTTTATTTGGGTCTAGAAACAAGACATAATATGTAAAATGGACAGAATTTTCACATTTTTCTTTCCATTGGAGAGATTTTTATGAAACACTTTGTCTATTTCTATTTTTAACATTTTTTTTAATCAGAAGGAATTTTTGGATTGGATTTTTTTTCTTCAAATTATTATTTCCCATTTGACTGAAGACCTTGTCGTTCCTAGATGTGACAAAATGTCCACAACCGAATATGAAAACCTGTTATTAAGAACTGAAATCTATTTCGATGAAAGGCATCTAATAATCTAGAGCATGTTTAATTCTCCATTAATTCTTCATGTCATTTCATAGACATATCCTACTGTAGTTTTAAAAATATATCTTTCTCTATTCAGCCATGATGAAACCATCATTCACTTATTCCAAAGTCTTATTTTGAGTAGCTACCAACTTCTGTAGTCAAGAGTTTACTGATATTGTGAGGTTTTCAGCTAATTATTAGGGGATAACATATAAATAATGAAATAATGTAAAAGAATACATTTATGAAATTATCAGTAGCTTGTGAATGTTAGTACAGGAGTGATTCAGAATGAAATAGAATTTCACAGGGGTGATTACTAGTAACAGTAAATTCAAAGTCAGTGGAAGAGGCCATGGACAAGGAGTGGCAGAATGGAGGGGAAGGTGTGTTCCAGACTCCAGACCTACAGGCACAAGAGCTGTGGATTAAAGATAGTGGCAAGAAAGAGAGAGGACGAGAATGAATATAAGTATCAATGCTCATTTGGGGGACTAATAGAGGTAAATGATTGATGAAATATTTGAATGTTGGATAGAGCAGCTTAATTTCAACTTAATGGTTTCTAGTTAGTGACATTTCAAAAGAGAGATATCTAAGGAAAATTATGCTGAAGAGGATAATGGAACCATTTTTTTAGAAGCTGAATTGGCAGAAGGGGAATCTGAAGCTCAGTGGTGCTCTCAAGGTATGAAGTAATAATGCTGTACTGTAAAAATGGAAATTATCAAGCAATTCTTAAATTATTTATATAGGAAGAAATAGCGAGGTTTATAATAAGTTGATTGGTAGGACACATTTGGAAGCAGCCTTCGTGTTCAGAAATGTGTCAAGCTTAAGATTCTAGAATATTGGAGAATAAGGACATGTGGACACTAGAGAGGAACGTGGTCAGTAGTGCTGTATTTGATGAGAGCAGTAGCTTAGTTTTATAGGTGAGTTGTCATTGGAAGAGCCAAATTAAGATTCTGTTTATTCATCTGATTATGTAAATAGTAAAATAATTTACAGTAGGTGAGGATAAAAAGATTAGAGTCACGGGCAGTGTTTAGGTTTAGAGTCAGTTCAATTTAATAACTTTTTAAACTATGTGCCAGGCCTTGTTGTAGTACATGGGGAATACAGGATAAGCAAAGGCATGAGCTCTGCCCTTGTGGAACTTATAGCAGAAGTGAGTATGTAAAACTTTGAAAATAGAGTAGTTCTAAAAGGAAGGTAAACATTGTAAGAATGGGAGAAAGGGCCTTTGTTAGAGATGTGGAATGGCTAGATTTGTAGCATAAGAGGAAAAATAAGAGTGAATTAAGAATTCTCCAAAAGAGAAATTTTAATGTAATAACGAGAACTACATGTCACTTTTAGTATTGTTTGAAACATCAAAAAATCAGAAACAAATGTCCATTAGTAGGAGAATTTACTTAAAAATTGTGAAATATTATATAACCATTTAAAATAAAATATCTCTATGCACTGATGTGCATAGATGTCTATTATGTATTTAATGAAATGGAAAGTAGAATGACTGATATTGTTCTCATATTATGAAATAAGGAAGGTGTATGTAAAAATGCACTCACACAAATATGTATGTTTGCATAAGCACAAAAATAGGTCTGGAAGCCTACTCGCCAAACAGTTGTTAGTAGTGGTATCTGAGGAGGAGAATCAAAAGGGGTGATGAACAGGGGTTTTTAAAGCTTCAAATATTTCTGAATTATTTGTATTTTATTACAGTGAGTATGCATTCTTTACAATTGAAATTTGTATTGAAATAATTGTAGAGCACATGCAGTAGTAAGAAATACAGTCTTCTCTAAAACTCTGATGATACAAATGTTGGATCTTCTTGTCCCACAGGCCCCTACAGTTCAGTTATTTTTTTATTTGCTTTTATTTATTTTTATTTTTTATATATTTTTTCCTTTCTGTAGTTCACATTGGGTAAATTCTATTGATCTCATAATCACTGATTCTTTTCCCTGCAATATCCTCTCTAATCTTGAGCCCACCCGATAAGGTTATTTTTTTTTTTTAATTTCTTTCTTGTATTTTTCGGTTCTCCTCTTTCCATCTGATAGTTGCTGAGATTAAGCATTTTGAAACCTAAAAGTAAGCTTCCTGGCAGTCAGAGTAAAACAGGAAACAAGAATTGTATGTCTTCCTCTCTGAGAGGTCAAAACACAGCAATTCTCAGGCATGTCAGAGAGTTTCCTAGATAGACCTAGGGAGAAGTTTCTAACTATAGGAGATGAACTACAGGGGTAGCTCTCAGGATAACTAGTAAGCAGTTTTGAATGTATTTCTACATATCCCTTTGAGAAAATGTTATAATCCAAAAAAAAAAACTAAATGATTAGTTACTTTCAAATTACAGCTCCAATCACCACAGTCAACAAGGATATTATTACAGAGGGAAATAGAAAGACAGTAATGCACTGGGGAGAGGAAAGAGTTTAGTTCCAAAGAACCTCCCAGATCTGAGAGGAAGTAATTACACCATGATGGTTTAAAGTATGTGGAATGGTGGCTGCCGCTTAAGTAACATCTTAAGGGTGGGGAAGACCCAATTCTTCTTAATTAAGACACTCCATGGCCTACCAGTTCTTTCAGACATGGATGTCTACGGGCTTCCTGGCCAGGCTTGCAGAGAAAGAGAGCTCATTGGCAAGTTAGACAGCTGAAACAACCTGGGGGGTCTGAGCTTTTAGGAGTGGTGAGATTTAAAATGAAATCATATTATGAGACCCAGTGAGAAAAAACGATTAGTTGAATATGGTTTTTCCTGGGTGGCCTTCTGGATGGACTGAGTAGGAAGATTTTATCGGAGAGAGGGTCATTAGGTGATAGTCTGAATACACTACTTGGAAACGAAGCAAGGATCATTCCTAAGAAAATTGAGTATGGTCACTGATGTCAGAAAGAGAAAACATAAAAAGCATGAGAATTGTTAGGGCAGGGGTAGGAATTGGTGTTGTTAAATAGCACTTTCATCCAAGAGAATGGGCAAATGGGAAAATGAAAGCACAGTCGTAGGGAAAACACAGGAGATAAGAAAAGAGGGACATAGCTGATGCTCTAAGATGAGCTAAATGATCAGTGTAAAGCCTCCTAGAAATAGTACATTATTAGAACTATTGTTGTCGATAATCGTTGTCAGGTAAAGGGGATAACTGAAAATGCCAGAGACATATATGAAGAAATCGTGAAGTAGGAACAGGCCTTAGGAAGGAAACTGAATACGAGAGTACAAATCTCACAAAGATTTTCAAAGTAGAAGATCTAGAGCTCTAATAGACTTTGAATTTTTAAAGGCAGACATCTCTCCCTCTGCTATTAAAAGGAAAGATGGGAATATGAATGTGCAGAAGGCATGAAACCCTGATATGCATAAAATAGAATTTTATTTTTCTGTAGCTGAATTTCTCTGCAATGGACCATTTCAGTATGGTGCTGGAAAGCTCAGGCAGTTCGAGATTCTCTTGTCTTCCATTTTTCTGGTCTCCATTCCTCACAGGCTTCTAGTGAGGGATCCTGCTGATCTGTGATTCTTCTATGACAGTCACAGACATCATGGTTCCACTTTTATATCTACCATAGCTCAAGAATCTGTCATGAATGTCCCCAGTACTGTCTGCCCATATTCAATCTCTGGAGTCATTGTCCTTTCCCAGTCTTCTAACCCAAGAAGCATACTGTGTGGCCTCTGGGATTCTCAGAGTTCTAGTCTTCTCAACTCAACTCCATCGGTCCTTTGTTTCATATCTAGAGGTGGAATGGTGACATAAAGTAGGAAGGCGTGTGCTACACTCTCATGGCATTTTGCATAAATACTTGTACCTATGTGAAGTCCTCACCATTTCTACAAGGTTTTTTGCTTCTGTAATCAACCAAGAGCACTGCTTCCTTTTCTTGGTGAAGGTTGGCAGGGCAGGGGGGCTTGACCCATGCCTTCCCTGAAGCATTGAACAAAAAACATCTTAGCATGTTGAATGTGTTGGAATGGAGAGAAGATAGAATAAATTGGTTAAAATTTCTAAAATATTAAAATACCACAAATACCAAAACTGAAGAGAATGAGAGAAAGCCACAGAGGATAGGCTTAGCCTTGGTCAACTATAAGTACATGACGGTGAGGAGGACTAGCAGAGTTAGAGAAAGAAAAACACTGATAGAACCAAAGAAAGTTGGTGGTAAATAAAACTATTGGCTGAAGTCTGAAGCCCCATTTAAGAAGGAAAAGCAGCACATATAGAGAAAAACTAAAACTGATCATTGATATGTCAGACATATAGAGAGGAGTGAGAGTTTATGGCCCTGGAAAGGATATTAGAGAAGTAAGTGATCATAACAGCTAACCCAGGGTGGTAAAGAAGCCTTACATTTTTAAATAAGGAAGACATCACTGAATTTGGAAGTAATGTGGAACTTGTAATTAGGAAGTAAAAGTGGAGGATAGTCGGGTATCAGAAAGATGAAGAAGTTTGAAACAGTGGTGTTGATGAAGTCATCATTTCAAATTAATCTAAGGACTATTTATAACTTGATGATCTGGAAGTGAAACCATGCACTGAATCAGGTAGTGACTCTCTTCATTTTAAGTTGGAAGAAAGAAAGAAAAAAGTCAAAGATTGTATAAAAGAAAGTATGACCTTCGAGTGATGAGACATGACTTCACTCTCTTCTGTGTGATCTTAGATGATGGGTAATTATATTTGTATGACCACTTGGTTGGGAAACTTAAGTAAGATTATGATCAATTGCCTAGCATGGGATCATAAACAAAGCAGGAGTTCTATGAATAGAATTCATTTTTCCTACACCTTCATTTATTCAACAAATATTTTTAAAGCAGCTAATTTTGTGCCACAGATAATATACTAGCATAGGCCACATCATGCTGCAGTAATGAAGTCCCTCCTCCAACCCCCCCCCCCCAAAATATCAGTTGCTTAAACACAACAGAAGTTTACTTCTCTCACTAACTTAAAATCTACTGCATGTTTAGGTAGCTTTACAGGTAAGTCTCCATGTAGCAGTCTGGATTGCCTTACTCTTTTAACTTAACCATCTCAGGTCAAAAGTAAGACCTCTATAAGGATCACTGCAGCAGAGACAGTGCTATCTAGAACTGCTCTTAACTATTTCTACCTAGAAATGGCACACATCAATCAGCTTGCAGTCCATTGGTCAGAATTAGTCCTGTGGCCTACCCTACTTCAAGGGAATGAATGAGGAGTCATCTGTGTACCAAGAATGAGAGAAGAACCAGATATTATTAAACACGAGTAATGTCTGCCACTGCTTGGTAATTAGTAGTGAACAAACCGGAGACAATTTATCTTTCCCTCATGGAGTTCTCAATCCAGAAAGACAAGATGCTAGGAAAGCTGTAGTATCTGTAAAGAGCCAGGTTTCTGTCCAGGCAATACAAGTAACTAGATAAAGAGATTGCATTCAATAAATATGAAGTTATATGAGAAAACAAGAAAGAGTAACAGTTGAGTATAAGTGACAAGTATGGAGAACTTAGCAATCCTCAATAAATATTTACTGAATGAATGTTAAGTGAGGAATAAGAAGAAATTTAGCTCTAAAAAAGCTAAACGAGAAAGGCAACAGAGAGAGAACAGATATAGGAAGAAAAAACACATGGAAACAGTTTATGCTTTTTAAATGTTCTGAATAATATTTGGGAATAAAAGCTGTTCTTGCTGTATCTGCTGCTTCCAGTAAGCCTGAAATATTTCCGAGCTGGTCTCTTCTGCTATAGTTGGGCTGTGGAGTAAGGAGTTCCCAGCCAGACTGTTTCATTCTTACCTAGTCAAGAATTTAAGAATTGTTGGGAAGCTTGGACTCTGACTCATCTTCTAAAATGTTTTATGATGAACCAAGTAAGCTTGATGGGCAGCTGTCAAACAGAGGGGGGGAATCACAGGAAATGAGAAATTACACTACTATAAAAACTGAAAATGTTACAGAGTTAAGCAACATTTTATTAATATAATTTCATGACAGAATGTTAGAGAGGTGGTTCCTTAAAATGTTAAAATGATTTATACTTTAAAAGTTTGTTTAAAAATGATAGAAAGCATGTAAAAAAAAACACACAGAAGCATTTATTTGAATGTAACACCTAGAAATAAACCCTGTTAACATTTTGGTATAGTTCATCCCAAACTTTTTCTAGGCACACTCATTCATTTGTCTTACAAAACAGGTCATATAATACATACTACTCTGTCACCTCCATTTTATTTAACAGTATTTCTCGAACATTTCCCCAAGTTAAATACCCTTCTACAACACTATTTTTAATGGCTGTATGATATTGCATCATTTATGTATGTGTCAAAATATATTTCCTTATCATCCCCTTAGGTTATTTACAGATGATTGCCATTATAACAATGCTGTTATGAACATACTCTAGCTAGATTTCTGTGCACCTCCTTATTATATCAGGTAACTTTTCTAAATTGGAATTACTGGGGCAAAAATTATATATATTTTAAGGCTTATTATGTACCTTACCAAATTGCCCTCTAAAATATTACTTCAATTTACATTCCTACCAGCAATGGATGAGAGCAGAGGAGTGTTTAGGGAGCCCATAAGTCTACAATAGAGAACTGAATATATTATAACATGTGTATTTAAGCTTGACAGCTGTTGCCAGACAGGAGCACTCAATATATTACTTTAAGTCCCTTATCTTAAATGTAATGCTTTATGCTAAAATCACAAGTATGAGAGCTTCACATTAGATTTCTTAGAAGGAATTTGAGAGAGACTCACATTCTATTAAATGGGTTCATTAATATCATGAGTGCTGACATACAATCCATAGACGATCCATTGGATATCTGGAATGAGTTCCTCACTCTTCATAAAATACTGAGCTCTACTACTGACATATCCATGCTTGATGTATCACTGTGGCTAAATATTTGTGCACATCTTTAATGTTGTCTGAATGTTAGACAATTTCCCATTTTTCTAAAGAAAAAACTAAGAAAATTGTTAGCTAAATTAAGTATGTAAACTTTGAGGGGACACAGAAGAAATATTCAGGCATCATAATATGCAATCTACTAATTTAGACAGAAATAATATTTTAAAGCAGGGGTCCCCAACCCCGGGGCCATAGACTGGTATCAATCTTTGGCCTGTTAGGAACCGGGCCTTACAGTAGGAGGTGAATGGCAGGCCATCCAGTGAAGCTTCATCTCTATTTGCAGGTGCTCCCCAGCGCTAGCATCACTGCTTTAGCTCCACCTCAGATCATCAGGCATTAGATTCTCATAGGAGTACTGGCCCAAAGGTTAGGGATCACTGCTTTAAAGCACATGTCATATAGAATCCTTTTGGAAGCATTGCTCTTTTCCCACTCTTGTATTTCATCAAGCAGTTTTAATCCAATGCCCCCTCTCATGGATTCTTGACATCAGAATGATGCCACCTTTTCAAGCAGCTGGCATGTTTCCATCCCCTGTCATCTGGAATTCAGTCTGAGCAGTTTGAGGTGCAAGACTTGTGAAACTGTGCATGATGCCATCACTGGCAATCTTTTCCCCAGCTATAAAAACGCACTTATTACTTATGATCCTAGTAACCAGTCTTACCTTTTTTAGTGATCTTTAAAATACTTGTTTTCAACAATGTCTAACACTTTGAACTGTTATGTCATGCCTCCCAAAATAATTACTCAGTATTAAATTCCATTACTTTTGTTTTTACCAGTTCCACGAAGTGAATGATAGCTAAAACCATCCAAAACTCTTACCAGTGGACACTGTTTTAGGTTAATGCAACTTCCCTAAACAGTACTTTGTTAAAAATAAAGTAATTGAGAGAGTACCTAGTATTATGAGATACCTGATAAGGACTTTGGTATAGAATGCCTCTTTTTCTCAGGTATAATTTTGGGAAAGAAAAATGTCACCTTCTAGTCGTTTATGTACTATATAGTTTAAACATAAAAAGGAGGTTCATACAAATCTCCTTGGTGTTCTTATGCAAAGTGACTATTGAATATAAAAAGCTTTTGTCCGCCTGTAAAAAAAAATATCTAAAAAACATGGTAGAATTGTAATGCATTTATCTCATATAGAAACACTGAAAATATAGGTTCATAAAACCTGCTGCTTTGAAAATACGTTGGAATCTTTTAAGAACTACAGCTTCTATCCAATTAAACTTTCTCCCAACCCCAAACCACATCTACTTTTACTTTTAATACAAAACAAACAAACAAACAAACAAAAAAGAACAGCAAGAAATATTCAGAATATTCTCTTCTGTAGATTCATAGCCAAAGTTTTGGGAAGTCAAAATGAAAAATTTAGAGAACTACCTGGCTACATTTCACTATAGTGTTACTCTCTCTTTAAGATATATTATGTTAATATTGTTTCTATTCTTTTCATCTAAGTATTTCCAAGAGAATCAGACTAAGAACGTATTACAGATTAAGTGGCAGCTATTTGATTGGTATAGTTGGAGATAGCATATGGCATATTCTTTACTTTCAAACTGTTTTGAGTTTTTGTTCTTGCCCACAGCAGTAGTGTGTATGAGAACTATCCAAAAATTTTTCTATGGTATGTGTATGTAATCCACATCATCTTAAAAAGGGATGAACACTTTGCCATTGCATTCTTTATTATTTGAAGTAAATCAGACTGAGAGATCTAGAGCTTAAAATAAATAATTACTGAATTCTAATTCTATAAGAATTTACAATTCCATGAGATTAGAAATGCTGTTTTAAAATGTTAATCAGAAGATGCATTTGTTTTAATTCTTGATACTGAAAATATTGACTGAATTGTGAATTAACACATTTAGGGTTGCAGATGTCATTTTTCATGAGATTTCCTGAATGATGTAATTTTCATATTTCATATAGCAGTTTGATCAATTTACAGATTTATTTTACATAATTAGTTTGTAAATGAGAAATTCAATTGCTGATATATAACTATTTCTCTGTAATATAGAAAATAAGTTAAAATTCTGAATTATAAATAAAAAAACAAATATTTTGAAGACATCTGGTCCACATCTGCCTGAAATAAGATAATTAAAACAGTGTAATTAAATGCAAGTAATACTGGAATATTCACACCTTAGAATGTAAAAAATAGCTCATTCCATTTTAATGTGATTTCTTGAATTGTTGGATTTTTTTTAATGTCCTTTAGCCTCTCATTCTGTCATTACAAAGAAGACTGACAAGCTAAACAAATAAAAATAATCCATGTTTGTCAAAGACTCTACTAAATGAATTATTTTCATTATTATTATACTTCTTTTACATGTAGACTAACCTCTCCTCCTAAGTTTATACTCAGTGGACTTAGAGTCATGCCTACCCCCTCTTGATGTATTTATAATTCTCCATTCAATTATTTAAAATGAGAGTTTTGTGAGAGAGTATAATCTCACTCCTTAAATTGGGCGTTTCTTCTGGACACAAAGGGGCTCAGTAATTGTGAGAGGAAGGTATTCACACTCAAGAAAATGAAAAGCTTCTTTGGTATAGTCTCACAATTAGTAGAGAATTATCCTTTGAAGACTGCTATTTTCTTTTGTTTAAAACCTGTGTTAAGTGGAAAATTAACTATTTAAAAGAAAGAAAAATATACTAAAGTTTCTACAGCCTACCCAAAAAATGTGAAAAACGTGATCGATTTCTCTTTTAATAAAAGGCTGCAGAGCATTATGACTTCAGTCTAACTGGGTTTTGATACATGACGGAGACATTGTATTTATGGAAAAAACTCAGTGCTGTTGCTACAATATGAGGTGATGGGGGAAGTCTCTGCTTGAACGCCAGTGGCTCTCCTAACTAACACTAGACCACAAAAGGAATTGATACTGTGAGAAGTGACAGCACTCTTCCTAACATACACCCTAAGGTTTCACAAGTTATGTTTTGTGTTTTTATTTACAGGGAGCATGATAAAGATCCAGAGAGTTTTTTTAAGGTATTATTGCATCTTAAGGACCTAGGACTCAATTTCCACGTATCTGTCCTTGGAGAGACCTTCACAGATGTCCCAGGTATATGTTTTGTATTTTCTATTGTGTATTTTCATATGTGACATTTCCATGTTTCCCTTTGTTAGAATAACCAAGATGAGCACTGTTAACCGAAAGATTATGCAATGGCATTAAAGTGAGATTCAATTTTAAAAATACTTAAGTAAGCATTCTTTAAGTTGAGAACATGAAGTCATCTCTTTTATCAAATATAGCTTATACGATGCATCTTGATACAAATAAAATACATTGCTTTAGGCATCTTAACACTTAAGGATAGTGAGAATTTGTCATTGAATATACCACCTCTCATCTCTAGGCTCGTTGGCTTGATCATACTTGCATTGGTAATGGCTGAAATACACCTGTTATTAGGTGGCCTATGTAAAGCGTTTTTGCATCGAACTTGTAATATGGAGTAGACTACAGCCCATATTATAGTTGCCATTGGTTCATTCCTTTTCACTGAAATTGGGAAAACTAGCAAAAATCCTAAGGACATGAGTGTTCATATGTTTTAAGCTTTGGGTGTTCAGCATTTTTTCTGAACTCCAAATACACAGACAACTAAAGTTCAGAAATGACTTCTGCCATCATACATTATGCTTTTTAAAGACCACCTAGAGTCCTCGCTTAACAAATATTTCTCAATTCTGGTTCAATGCTAGGAAATACACTCAGCCTGTATCTCAGTAGCTCATCTGATAGGGCTCATCTTCTGCCCAGTACACTTATAGATACAACCTTTCTTCAGTTTTTCTAAGGTTCCAGGCTTAAAGACCTTTAGACATTTGCCTGTTTGTTTCTTTTACCCTTTTCTTCTTAGCTCTGTTTTTTTTTTTTTCCAACATGGTTTCACAGCACCCTATACTTTTACTTCATGGTGCTTATCACAGTTTCTAATCATATAATTATGTGTAATTTTTTATCTTGTTGCCCCTACACACACACACACACACACACACACACACACACACACATATGCACACACATGCTAGAATGTACGTGCTTCAAGGACTAGGATTATGTCTGTCTTATTCTTTGCTGCACCCCAAAGCCAAGTGCAGTGCCTTACACAGAGCTGGAACTCAAGGAATATTTGTTGGGTAAATGGATAAAGATAATGTGAACTTCCTGCCTTCAATCAATTTATAGTTTTGTTGAGGAGGGAACATTTGTGCATAAGCACAGGAAACAAAAAATCAAACACAAGATAATAAAATTATAAATTAGTACTGACATATGTGGCTTAGAGTAGAATGTTAATTGAAGAGTTAACACTTGAATAGCCAAAGGATTAGGATAATCCAAAAGTGGAAATGACATGGCCAAAGTATATAGAAGAAAATCTTTTATATATTATATTTAAATGAGATAACAATTTCAGTGATTGAGGGTGTGAGGTAACTAATCTAAGTAAAATAGGCGGTTTTGTATGCAGACCAGAATAAGTAAGTAATGTGTACTTTATATAGTAGGGCCAAAACATGGAGGATCTTGATAACTAAAGTAGGTTAGGTAAAATTAAAAATAATAATAATAATAATAAGGAGCCTAGATTTTGAGCTGGGAAGAAATATGATGAAACTTTACTTTAGGAAGGTTTACCTTACAATGATATGGAGGCAGAATCTCAGTAAGAGTCTAAATTGGTGATCCAGGTGTGATTCTGAAGCAGTGGCTGAGAGATTAGTGAGAGGGCTGTATGAGAGAGAGAGATTCTCAAGGAAAACACAGAAAAGAATTTGGCAGATGAATGGCTATAGAGAAAGAAAGAAGAAAAAAGCACATTTGCAGAACTGCGGAGTTCAGTTTTGTTTGTGCCAGTTTTGAGGTGTGTGTGAATGGATCGAGAAGAGTGGATGGAAGATATCCCTCAGCAGAGGCTTCTTAGCCAGTTTTACCACTGGGTAGTTTTAAGCCACCACTACAAAGAAGAATAGGATTTTACTCAAAGGGCCATGTTCTTGGAATTATAGTCTCCTCTCCCACATGTTAACATTGAGCTATTTTATTTAGAGCAGTGTGGAGGTTGAAAGTGGAGTGGGGAGCAGTTGGGGACCCAAGTACTGGTGCTTAGCAATTACAGACCCCACCTTATTATTCACTTTGGCTTCACTTCAACACATCCTTATTGAGCACTGTTGAAGGGGCACTCCACAGTGAACAGGACTCGGTCTCCACCCTCACAGAGTGCTGCCACGGGAGACACTTGTATGTAACTAAAAGGCACCTAGGATGCTGTGAAATAATTACAGAATGCTGTGGAAGCCCATAGGAAGGGGCATCATGTTATCTATGTGCATGCTTCTGTTACTCCCAGTCTCACTGGGGCTCCCTCCTGCTTTAGCCTCTGGCCCATCTCTGGCATTTCAAATATGAATCGACTCTTTTTATGGCTGCTGCACCTCACATTGCACATAGGAGAAGCCCAATTTGTTGAATGGTCACATGAGCCTGATAGCTTTCTAGGTTGTGCTCCTAGAAGGCCACCTTGCCAGACTTACTCTAGGGCAAGATCCCTCAACCCCCAGGCTGTTAGGAAATAGGCCTGACAGCAGGAAGTGAGCAGCAGGTGAGCGAGCAAAGCTGTGGTGGTAAATATATTTCAGTATATGAATGTTTTCATATTTGCAGCCGCTCCCCAGCACTAGCATCATCACCTCAGCTCTACCTCAGATCATCAGGCCTTAGATTCTCATAGGAGCACCGGTCCCCAGTGCCAAAAAGGTTGGGGGCCACTGCTCTACAGGTTTCCTCACAGGCCATTTTCTGCAACTTCAGCCATTCTTACCATCATTCTGATTTATTTAACATACCCTGTATTCCAGGCTTGTTCTAAACATTGTTCTCCGATTTCTCAGATGGGAAAACTAAGGCCTAGAGAAATTGAGTAAGGTTACACAGCTAAGGTAGTAATTTAACTGCTGTTGTATACTACCTTTGCATGTTCTTGTTTTCTGACCCAACTTTTCTCTAAATTTAAACATTAATTTTTCCCCCAAGTCACCATCCAGCACTTCACAAAAAGAGTTATCTAGCAAGCATACTTTTCTTTGCCTGTTGCCTCTTCTAGGTGCTAGATTAGCATATCTAAAACGGTACAGCCAACTTACATGCTGTTTAGTATCAGCCAAAAGAATTACTCTCAATGCTATTAACATTTGTAAGGAAGCAGTTTTCTGTAAGTAATTGCAATACCAGTTATTATTATATTAATTGCTACTATTGCAAGTTTGCTTCTTACTTGATCTTTTGCCAGGTTATTTCATGTAATGCTTGTGACAGTCCCAATGGAGTCGGTATTATTATCCCATTTGTTAGGTAGGGAAACTGAGACTCTGAAGATTTTAGTCACTTCACTTGCACTGCTTGTAAATGAGTCAAACTTTTTCTCTTTCACATATAAGCATACATGTATTGAAAAAGTCTCGATGTATAACTGCAAGACTATTAATCACTCTTTTTTTTCCTCTTCATTGAGATATAATTTACATATAACATTGTCAAGTTTAAAGTATACAAGCTGTTAATTTGATACATTCATATATTGTAATATGTTTACCACCATAGCTGCAGCTAAGACCTCTATCATGTTATCTATCATGTTGTTTTTGGGCTGTGAATATTTATCATTTAGTCTCTTAGCAGTTTTGAAGTGTATAATACCATACGGTATTGTCGACTCTAATCACTAGGCTATGCATTAGATCTCCAGAACTTACTCTTCTTGTTTTCACATTAATGATTCTTTATCCAACTTCATTCTCCTTCTCTGTCTGCAGAGCTTTTAGGGAAAGCTAGCACATCTCTGAGTGATGGCATTAGTGCCAATGAGTTGCACTGCCCTTTTTGATTAAACAAATAATCTCCATTAATTTTTTGTTTTGAAAATGTGAAAACCATAATAGAGCAACTTTGTAGCATCTCCATATTGTTGATTATTTTCAAGTTTGTTGATTATTTTCAAATTCTATTGTAAGGTCTTTAACATCCTTTTTTCCGAAAAGTGCACTAGATTAAGATTATCAATTCTAGTTTATAGCTCTTCTGTATCATTGTTTCATTTTACAAAAGAGGTCTAGGACAGTGACTATTCCAAGTTCTCGCAGCTGAGCACAGTGGGTGAGATGGGCACTAAACATTCGCAAGGTTAGGAAAAGAACCTGGGAGTTGGTCTTCAACATTTTTTTTTTTAATATATACTTTGTACCAAGCACTGAGATAGACATTTAAAATGGAATGGTGAATAAAGAAGACATGGTCTGTGATGTTTGCAACTTGCTTCCTTTAATGCTTTATTCATCACTTACTGGAACATTCCTTAAAAACATTACAACTGGCATTCTTGAACGTTTAACATGTGCCAGGTATATAAGCCCTTAATGCATTGCCTTATTTACTCTTCACACAGCCTTGAGAATTAGGCACTATTGCAGTTATCATTTTACAGCTGAAGACAGTAAGACACAGGGAGGTTGCCTGAGATCACCAATCCATCTAATTGTGAAGCCACAATTCAAACCTTGTCAGTCTGCCTTCACTGCCATTGCTCATCCCATACCCTACTTGGAAGTCCACAAAATCATCCCTGTTTTACAGTTAAGAAAGCAAGAGCTGATTATGGTAGGAAATTCTTGACCACTCATGTGAAATCATTTCCATTTTCTCTGACAATCTCTTTGCGAATAAAAGTTAAAAAATATACAAAATCTAAAATTCATTCCTTAAATATTTTACTTTTTAGATATTAAAGATAACCCCCTCTTTTTTCTTCCATCTGGCTTCATCACACACAAAAAAAGGTATCAAAAACAATATGAAGTGGAAAGATATCCCAAATAATAGTTGGCATATATTTACTATTCAATAAGTATTATTTGAATAAATGAATGAATGAGATTTATGTAATAGAGTAATACAACTTAAATGCTATATCAGGTATATAGAAATCTACATTGAAACAATTTTCAAATACTAGAGTTAGTGAATGAAAATAGAGAACCCTAACACTTAAGAAAGTTATAAGTGGTTTTATATTACATTTCCTATTTCAATATAGGTGACCTTGGTTTAATATGAATTCATTTTTCAATTTTTTTCTCATCTTTCAGCTCTTACATCAGTCAGAATAAGCTGAATTATGCTAAGCTAACAGATAACCTTAAAATCTCAGTGACTTGAAATATGTAAGATTTATTTCTTATTCATGCTATATGTTTATTGCAGGTGGGCAGTAGTATTCTACTCATTATGGTCATGCAGGGACCCAAGCTTACAGAGAGAACCAAGCTAACACCATCTCAGACATTATCAGTTACCATGTCAGATGGAAGAGAAAGCCAGGAGGCTTTTCTGTCTTTCAATTCAGTGCTTTGGCCTAACAGTAATGGGGTTCCACTCAACTCATTGGCCAGAACTTGTTGCAAGGCACTGTCCAACCCTGCTTTGAACCCAGAATCTAGGGAGCAGAAATATTTGGTGAGCTATACTGTTGACCATCTTAGCTCTTTAATATGCATCATGATCTATGGCTCATTACAGAGAAACCCAAGCCTATTCAAGATGTCTGCCTTAATCTGGGGAAGTCTATACCAGTTGAGAAAGAGCTCTTAACAAATGTAAAAGTATGACCCACAGTCTTCTTCTTAGAGACAGCCCACTGGTATCTGAAGACACATCCAGCAACCATGCCCCATAAAGCAAAGCAGACATGAAGTCAAGTCGATCTCTGTGGGAATGAAGTTAATTTTCACTTACAGGTGACTTGGCATTACTTCCACTCAGGAGATATTTGCCAATATCCAGAGACATTTGGGTTGTTATGACTGTTGGGGGAGAGTGGTACTGGCATTTAGTGGGTGGAGGCTAGGGATACTGTTAAACATCCTACAATGCACTCGACAACCCCCCACAACAAAGATTATCCAACTTAACATGTCAGTTGTGCTGAGAATAAGAAATTTTGATTTACACGGGAATTGAAGTCAAAAGATCAAGTTTTGGACAGGGTCCGATAGCTTTCTAAGGTAACTTCGGTCCAATCCATCTGTGCAATAAAAAGGAGGCAATGGGAAAGTGAAATAACAAGAAGAAAACTACCTGCCCTGTCCACTTCAGTGAGTTTTCTGCACAATTACATATTTTTAACGAGGATTTCTGCACAATTAGATATTTTTGGGAAAGTACTTTCTAAACTACTATGCATATTTTATTATAAGACTCATGCACTTTGCTCAAAGTTTGTATATGGACTGAGTCTTTAATGCATTTGGATCCAAAGAAGATATTAACAATGCTGAACCTTAGAAGTTCACTTTTTACCATTATTTTCATTACTTCTGATCAAGAAAATTGAAAGGTCATTCTACTACATAAAGCACCCATCAGACTCCATGCTATAAATGAGCCAAAAAGCCAACAAGAAGCTCCTCAATGCAAATATTTTAGTTTTGGCCAGTTCTCACGACAAGGTCACGTTGTTAGCCCTTGAGATGGTTTTTTTTTTTAAAAAGCAAATGCTTAAGATATCAAATCAATGGAATGTGTTTGTATACTTAATAATTTCCCACAAATGATAATTCTAAACAAAACATTTTTTCTATGAAGAGCCAAAAACCTTACATCAGGATTCCTCTTTCTCTACTGCAGACATTGTGGGAAGAAGAGTTTTAGCTTTAAGCGTTAGTGGAGGCCAAAAAGGTTGCAAGAAAAGTAAAAACCTCAACTACAGTTTTGGCAGACAGAAGTCTTTCTGGTTCACCTTTAATTTGAGGTTAAGAACAGTATGTGGAAGGCTTCTGGTTAGTGTCTGGCATGACAATGGTTATTACTGTGATCTTGGCATATTCCTGATCTTTAGCTCTAAAGTCAAATGTTGGATAATTACCTAACATTTTCCTCCCCTCCCATCTCCTTTTCACTCAGCTCCCAGCTACAATCTCATTTACTTAGTGTAGCAGAACAGCTACGCTAAGGGGGAAGTAATAGAAAAGTTCTGGGAACCCAAATAACTTACATCACATTACTAGAAAAGTATAAAATTTTGCTACAAGGGGAGCCCAGCAGAAGGAAAGCTATTGATATATTGATCAATGTTGAATTCTAAGATAGTCATATATGAGATGAAATAAGTGGTGTGCCAGTAAGATTAAATAAACTCATTCTCTTAAAACTATTCTCCAAACCTATTCCTAGTTCTTTAATTTTTTTTTTTTAATTTTACTGCTATCTACTCATTCCTCATATACAAAAGTATTCACCGAGTTCCTATTTTGGTCTGGCATCATATTGTGGATTCCAAGAAGAGAAGACCGTAGTCCCCCACACCGCTCTAGAATCTTACTGTCGGGGAAGCAAAAAATTATTTTTATAATTACATTTTATTATACCATACCCTTGTTTAGATTGTAACATTTTCAAATAATTTTGAGTAAATTATTCAAAATGCTTACAGTAGTCTAGTGACTAGAAAATATAACAAGTATTCGCATCTCCAATTTTTAGCTGAGGAAAATGGTTTATTTCGGCCCCATTTAAGTAGCATGAACCTGAGGTAGATTGTCAGTAGGCAGAGCCACCTTGACATTATTCTTAAAAATAGGCATATGATCACTTTCCCAAGATTACAACTGGTGAATCAGTTTCCTCAAAACTGATTTAAAACTGAAGTCTTCTGTCTCCCAGTCCTTTGCTGAAGAAAACAATAAAATGTAATGGGAAAATAAGGAAGATTTGAATAAATGTAGATATATATGCTACTGCTAGGAAAGAATAAATACTATAATAGAAATGACAATATCTCTTAAGATAATTTATGAATTTAACCATATTCCAATTAAGATGTCAGAATATTACTTTATGTATCTGCACAGAGTAGTTCTGAAATTCATACAAAGTAAATAAATGGAAGAATATCAAAGCAATCACTCACAAAGGAATAATGAAGAAAAATATGTCCTACCAGATTCAGAACATGTATGAGGTGATAATGTTTAAAAGAGTACTTTACAGGTTCAAGAACATGAAAGTAAAAAAGTGGACAAAAAGAGATAATTTAGAAATAAACCCAACTTGTATATAGATTTGTATAACTAAATTTAACAGACTTATCCCAGCTCTAAAGTATGACACTTTGAACAAAAACAGGAAATTGAGAAAAATGACTTCCAAGCAATGAAAACAAAATGAAAAATTATATAAAAAATTTAAATATGCATTATAGACAAAGACTTGCGAAAGCATCAACCTATTATAAGTACAATAACTTACTGAACTCTTGCTCTGTGCCAGCCACCAAGATGGACCTTTTACTGTGACATCTCATTTTATATCATAACAGTCCCCTCAGTAGGTACAATTATTGTCTTTTATGTATGGGCAAAGACACTGAGGCTTAAGTGAAATAACTTGCCCAAAGTCACACAGCTAATAAACAATAGAAATGGTGACCTTAAAGAAATACATACTAAGTCAAATTTTAGGGGAAAAAATTTTAACTTTACCAGTAATGAAATAAGTGTGGATATGCGCGAACAATTGCATTGACCAAAGCAATAAAAGTAAAGGCCTATGTTGACACTGCCTATAGGAAAACATTCACACGTGTGGTGACAGCCCTGTAAATTATTTTTCATGAGTCATATAAGTTATCACACCTTTTGTTTGACTCAGTAATTTCACATGGAAATGTGCTTTGTTCCCTTTTCTGTTGCCTCCTTCCCAGTCGTTGTCCTTATCTTCTGGGACCATGAATCCTATGAAGGCTTCAGATTCCTACAAATTCCAGGCCTTTGGACACTTTGATATTCAATTCATCCACCACTGTTATCAGCCTTCTTTCTAAACCCAGACCAGCTGAGAAGAAAATCACAACAGTATAACAATAGTAGTAGAAATGTGTTGGATTTTCTGCAGGATGAACTTAAATTTCCTTTGTAGCAAATGAGATTCTTCAGACTCCGACTTCAACCTAATCTCTCATGATTTCCAGTTTTCTCTGCCATTTCCTAAATACCTCTGTGCATTTACCTACCTACCTCTATGCCTTGTGTTATTTGTTGTTTAAATTCTTCTGCCCTTCTTCACAAAGCCACATACATACCCTTTTCTCCTGGCAAAATCCCAACTCCAGCGGTGCTTCTTATCCTATGCCACCTCCCCGCCTCTCTTCCCTTCCTAATTGCTCACAGCACCCAGATTCATTCCATCAGTTGAAAAGTACATATCACTCTGCACTGTGTTCACTTGTCACTTGGCTGCCAGAAGGGGCTGTGGTGTAACTGAATGGAAGACACTTTGTGGGTGAAGAGAACAACTTCTGAAACAGAGATGCTACACAGAGCAGGAGTCAGCAGTACTCTCAGTTAGCAAACCGAGCTCCCCTGGCCCAGCTCTCATGGATCCCCCTGACAGTGGTGACTTTTCCCATTCAATATTTTAGAAGCTCTCTTTGCCTTTCTCAGGAAAGGTTTAATTCTGCCACTGCGCTTTCCTCCCAAGTGCTCAGGAAACTCACCAGACACAAGTAACGGTAGCAACTGACTCCCATTCCTCAGTGTGTCTTGCAAGGATTAGTCTTTTTTCCCATGGTCATTCTCAGACATGCCATCCATTGGCAGACCCAAACATAAGGTCTGTTTGAAGTCAACCCCTATAACTTCTGAAAGTAGAATATTGATCTTTTATATTGAAACCAGAAAATTCAGAGCAACTCACAAGGTAAGATGATTTATCTATCCATCCAAGGGTTGGCGGGGCGGGGAAGGAGAGACCATGAAGATGGTATGTTCTGGAATACAACTCCCAAAACATCTCTCAAGAAATTTTTCTCAGAAGTTATAACTATGAAAACATTCCTGCGGAAAAATGGTCTTTCATTTTCATAAACTGCCCTCAAAGTTTGTGGGAAGTGTGCACTTGCGAAAGACACAGGGAAAGAGATAAAATAATTAAATAATGAATGAGGAAAGGTGAAAACATGGATAGACAATAGAGAATTAGAAGCAAACCCTAATTTTAAAAGCCTGAACATATGTATGTGACTATTGGTTGATAGACTGGAGGTCCTACAATGTGGCTGCTATACACTGCTTTGGTATTTATCTTTTTAATTCCAATAGTTATAAATGGCCATGATTTGGAGTGTGGTATAGTCAGAATAATAATCTCCCCAACAAGGGGCTATGGCAGAAGGCCCACTCGCCTGTTTTACAAATTCATGTTTCCCACAAT
>PVKZ01002347.1:122500-210000 GCA_004027375.1 Macroglossus sobrinus
GTAAATGAAGACACTTAGAAATGTGGCTAATTTCCTTTCTTATCCACTGAAGCAAAGACAGGCTCTGAAAAGGACCAGGTACCGGGGTCCTTCCCCACAGCCCTGGGCAGATGGACCACTACCACTCGGCTTCATGCTGGCTCATTTACTTAGTGTTTTGCAATCCTTAATGTGCACAGCTGGCAGCTGAATGCAGGTTTGATACTAACAGTTTAGACATCTTTAGATGTAGCAGATGGAAAATTTTACACAAATAAAGTAGGAGAAAGTGTGCAATTAGCTTTTTATCTGCAGTTACATGATGCATCCTCTGTTTTAGTTTAGAACATCACCTTAGTGGGTGGTCATGATCTTTCCTTGTATCCAGGCCCTACCTTCTTGACACCACATTGGATGTTGGCTAAATGCCCAAGTACCAAACTTTTGTTTTTGTTGAGTGTGAATGAAATAGAGAATGCAACAATCAGCAAAGCAAAAGGCATACCATCAGTGAGATTGTAACAGTCCAGTACATTATGGCTACATTCCTTGCTAGTTAAGTCACTATGGTAAAATCCTTGGCAGGATTTTTTTCAATAGTTTATTCATGATGTTCATTATTATGAGTTGTAAAGAGTATGAGAATTTCATTTTTAAAATGTCTTATGGAATGTATCACTTTCTTAGATCTTGTAGACATGCTGTGGAAACCATAACATAAAATATGAGTTACTTACAATAACTAATTTTAATCCCATCTGCTAAGTATGACAACATTAGCATTTCCACTTAATTAAAAACACCCTTAAAGCAGCAATGTTTTAATCACTCCATTTTATTTACTCTCCTCTGGTGTCACTTATAATTGTAACTTTTTATTTTTTAATAATGAGGGATTTTTTTTCTCCTTGCATCACACAAAAAAGTGCTGTCGATAATTAGCAGTCTTCTGTTATTAGTAGACTCAGGTGTCACAACTGTGTCTCATCCTCATTACAGTAAAAAATTTCACCTATCAGATTCATTATTGCTAGATAATGCGACTGAGGGCCTTTGCAGGCCCTCCAGAAAAGTAATTCAGCCAAGCAAAATTATCAGCTAATTATATTTAGAATCAAAAGCCCAACAACTATTTGCAGATAAATTGTATGAATTGAAGTGAATAGATCTGAATATTAAGATTCATAGATTTAGCAGATGATTTGTTAATTGGAATAAAAAGGTCATTTGCTAGTCATTTTAACAATAGATCAATTGGAACCCTATTTATTATTTAACTGGTAGTGCGTAAGAATTGAAATGATGAATAATTATATTATTGTCATGCAATGGTAGTTTTTTTAAAATAAAAAATATGAGAATAAATTTTATAAATTTAAAAAATATATATTATGGCCTGTATAATATATTTTAAAACATACTCCTGACATAAGTAATGTATATAGTAAGGTTTACAACAGCAAGTCAACATTATAACCCAAAGTGGTTGTTTTTCATGAATCAGAAATATAACTACAAATGAGATAATTTACAAATAAAAGTTGAAATCCAGATTTGTAAATTTTTTCTTCCTAAATCGAATCATGCCATTCCTATCTCACTGTATTTTAATTAGCAGAGGTCTTGGGGAAATGGCACGGTACATGTTCATGTGATGACTCAAAATGTAACTTGGCCTGCAATTTTCTTTCGGGGAACAGAACACTCTAGTTCAAATCCATTATTAAAAAGCAGATAACATGTGCACTTTCTGAAATGCCTGTGACTGCACTCTTTTGATTTTATGTAATTGTAAGAGAATGTTCATATGTATTGCTTTTCGACTGGCACTGCATTTTAAAACAGTGTCTTCAGATAAAGTGATTATTTTCTTTTCATAAAGAGTATCGCTGGTGAATGTGCTCAAAACTTGTGTGAATGTTTTATAATGCAGTCACAGTGTTGTTTATAGCCATGCTTACAATAGAATTTCTATATGTATCCTATGTATGAAGAGACAAAAATATTAGATACTGGTTTGAGTTTTGAAGTTAATAATTAGTAACTAGATCTCGTGTCTTTCCCACTGTGTTATCTTATAACTTCTATCAGTTCTCAAACAAAACTTTGAACTCAGCATTTTTCCAAACTTGCAGCTCAAAGTAAGTACTTTTTATTTAAACTAATTTCAGTTAACATAATAAAATAAGGAACACATCACCCACTTAAAAACAGCTTAAATTGCATGTACTTTGTCACTGTAAATAAACAAGGTAAACATTGACATAACTTCAGATTATTCTTGGGTTGAAAAAAATCTGTAGTTTGAAATAAATTCCGCCTTTGGTCAACATTTTGGATGCAATTCAAAGTTTCTCATAAAATAAACATATTTTAAAGAGTGTTTTGAATTTCACTGCATAATTCCTAGCCAACAGAAATTATGGTGGTATCTTTAAGGTTTGTTATATGTCGGATCGATAGTCATTATGCAGGGGTAACACAACTATTGAGATGCAGTACCTTCCCCCTGCTTAACCCTTGATACTGTGACCTGAAGAAAAATTTCCTATAGGTAGTCCTTGGGGAAAGCCTCTCGCAAAGTGAAACTTTCTTGTTTCTTTGTTTAATAATAAAAGTGTTCTTTTCTGATAGAATAGCAAAGGGAGCAGAAATTTTAGTCTAGAGAGCAAAATGTTCATTAAGGTAATCTTCATGAGTGTCTTTCAATAAAAGGGAAAATACTTTTACATTCTGCATAATAACAAGTTGTTTTGAAGCACAAGCTCAAAAATGAAAATGCCCCATCACAACAGATTGTAAATTTTTTTCTGATGCTTTTGAAAGTGCCTCGATCATTTCTACGGCTACAGTGTTAAAGTTAAGTATTTGCTATTTTATTTAAACACTTTTAAAAAATGAACATTCTGGGTCTTTGAAGCATTATTAAGAAAAGCTGTCCATACTTTACCATGTTGTTGCATGTGTTTATCTGCTGATTATAAAATGTGTTAAACAGTATTTTAAAAACAAAAAAAATGCAGAGCTGCGCTTTGATTAATTCAGTGAACAAAACATATGCTGTTGGTTCTGTTCTATGAAATTCATATATGATCAATAAAACCTTTTAAAACAGCAACTTTGGCTTTTAGGCTTGTACTGCCGACCACGTTCTACATCCCAGTTAACTCTGAGCTTATACCGTTAACTTAGGCAAACAAAATCACTTTCTGGCTATGATAGTAATGTCTTTTTAATATATCTTATCCTTTTTTTCTAAAATTTCTTTAGGTTGGAAGCTGTGTATTGTGGTTGTTACCCACTTTGTCCCAAAGATTTGGTTTATCCTGAAATATTTCCAGGTAGCTGCTTTAATGTACTTTTGCCTTTGTTGAGATTTAAAACATGATTCATGCTAAATTAGAAAGTTTGAAAATAAACTTAGGCAGGAGCAATTGTTTATTTGGCAAGTCAACATGTTAGTGTTAAGGAAAATTTTATGTGTTTTAATACATTAGAATGAGCTTATATTTACCATCTGTTCTTTTAAGATAACAAAAAAGCGAGTTTTCAAATAGCATTCTTCATTGTTAGCATACACATCCCATAATGATGGATTTTTATAAGCAGGTCAGTTTTGATGCAGTTGCTTACAGATTTTTTAAAATGCTATACATAGAGAAAAATTGAGGCCTGAAAGTCACACCAAATTATTTAAACAATTGACTCGTTAATAATATGCAACTGTTGTACAGGGTACATACGGCTATAGTACCAGTGCTTTGAAAAAAATCTCATCACTAAATATATCACATATGCATTGTGTTACATTAGAATAATGTATTTTAATCACCCAAAGGAGATGTCTAAACAGCACAACTACACAGTCTTATTTAGCATTAAACATCCTTGTGAGCTGAGGTAACCTTATAAAATCATGCTTAAATAATGTAAAACATGAGGCAGCACAGAGCAATATGCATTTTTAATTAGTAAAGTGACTAATATCGAGTGTGTGCTTTGAGGTTTTTGTTTCATTAAAAATGTATCTGTTTTTCCTGCAGCTGAATATCTGTATTCTACACCTGAACAGCTTTCAAAAAGGCTCCAGAATTTCTGCAAGAGACCTGATATTGTAAGGAAACATCTCTATAAGGTAGTTATTGAGAAGAGATTTACACAGTATAAATGCCATATTGAAGTACAAAGAGAAATCTTAAAAAAAAAAAAACATTTAATTAACATACTAATGTTTAAAGGAAACATGCTAGGGAGGGATATTAGTTGTTACACTAACAAGGATTAATTAAACTGGATGCCAGTTGTATTAACCTAGGTCTTATGAAATACGTGCACTTAATACACGGTACACGCTTTTTTTTTTTTAATTTATTGTTTTCTAAGATGACTGTCCTTTACATTTAGCCCCAAGAGGCTTATAAAAATGAACCTGGATTAATGTAACTCATTAGTTTAAAAGGAAGTAAAGGAAAGATTCTACAATTATACTAATGAGGATAAGCCTTTCTTCCCATCATAATGAAATCTTCATTCCTCAAAAATTCAGGTGACTGGCATTAATGAAGTTTGGTGTTCATTTTTTAACTACTTTAAAGATAATTTTCAAGAATCAAATGTTTCTGTTGCCCATTTTAGTAAATGACATAAAAATCCCCAGTTTGTTATGAATTAGACTATCAGTTTCCTCTCTGAATGGTAAAGGAAAAAGGAACATAGTTTAAATAGCATCATGTTTAGTCTCCTCATTCATTTTCTTTTTTCCCTTGTTTGAATTAAGAATTTTACATTGTTGAAATAACAACACAAAGAGGCCCCACTAAATGTCTAAGTAATTGAACTGGGATAAATCTGCTTTATGAGTTTTGAAGGTGGCTCTAGGCCATGAGTAATATACCTTTTTATATTCTTTGAATGTAACATCCTCATTTTACATAAATTCAGTATAGTTTGCAATCTAGCAGTTTTATAATCTAGCATATTTTAATTTTCCCTATGTTAATGTATAACCTTCCTACGCGAAATACAGTTTGTCGCCTTGTTTCTCTCCTTCCCCTTTTCATGGCCTAAAATACATATTTACATAGTGATATATCAAAACATGACTTTGTTTCTGCAGGAAACAGTTAAACTTCAAGAAAAAGAGAGAGAACCAAAAATGCAATTTAACACCCAATTTCAAGCTCATTATCTTTCATTGTCTATTAACTTGGCAATGGTTCAGAAGGTAGCTCATAATAGTTTAAAATGCTGACTGAACAGTTCCAGGCATCAGTATTACTCCTTGAGTCAATACGATTGTATCATACACATAGCTTCACAGAGAAAACAGTTTTCTAAGGTTTATATCTACATTTCCTAATTTTTAAAGTTCAGTAGTGGTCTTGTTTATATAAAATATTAAACAAGTCATTTCTCACATGACAGATGCAGATTATGAAAATAAAATAGAAGAAATAGAATAATAAGTATTAATACAAATGGATTCATTCTCTATACTGACACAAAGCTATTTTCGGAAAATTCACCATCAAATTATTGATTAGTTTTCCTTCTGGTGAATTTTTTTCAGTTTAATTGAGATATAAACACATATACAGAATTGTTTAAGATGTATACCATAATGACGATATATATATTGTAAAATAATTACCAACGGTCCATCGTTTCATATAGATACAAAAAAATAAAGAAAGAAAAGGTTTTTTCCTTGTGATTAGAATAGTGAAGTATTGATCATTGCATATCCATCATCAAAATTTATCAGTTTTTAACTTTGCTTCAAGTTAGGCCTTATTAATGTTGTTACTTTGCATCTGCGAATTTTTAACCATTTCAAAAGTTACTGCAACAAGTTGGCTTTAGTTACAAAAGAAAACAGATCTCCAGATGAAATATTTTAATACAGCTACTGCCGTAACATAACTGTAATTATTTATTTTACAAAAAAACTTCTGGAAAAACTCTGAAAGAATGTCGTCAGCTCAGTGGTATGCTATTAATATATCAAATTATTCTTGAAGCAGCTTTAAAGATAACCTATATCTTAAATGTTATTTTATGTTACTACTTTTTACATATATTTATTCTGTACATCCTGAAATTCTCCATCTCTAAGTTTTATAAATTAGTATTTCATGCATAAGTATATAAGAATTTGTATGTATAGTTCATATTTTCTACCATGGATTTTTTATTTTACATCTTTTACACATTTTCATATATCTTGATTATATTCTATGTACCTAAAATTAAGTTCAAAATTAATAAATTAGTTCAAGAATCTTAAGTAATCAAGAGCTTTAAGATGCAGTTGTCAGGAGAAATAGATAAAAATGACAGAAAGCAGCATAGATTTAATTTGGTTGTTATAATAGGATTTAGAAACAAAACAGAAAAAGAGTGCCTTCTAAAACTTTATAATTAACATATAATAAGTTATAATATTTTTTCGCCTTTTTTAAATATACAGGTAACATTTGCCTTCACTAAATACCAAAGAAGTGTTTCCCACAAGGCAGCTTTTTACCTACTTTTCTTATGAAATGGAAGAGTCTTTTGTGTGTATTGTAAAGAGAATGCTGAATTTTTTTTTTAGATTTATTCTATTGGACAGTGCTGTTTGCTTTTATAAAACATATGCTTCTAAGATCTAAAAGGATAGATTGTCGCTGAATTTTTAAATTTGCTCCTTTTACATTTTTACACCTTACTTTTTTTTTGTTAAAAGTTTACATTTTTAAATTATCTCAACTGGTTATCATATAGAGTTCACTTTAGGATAGGATTTTCCATATGGATTCACACTTAGAAATTTAATGACTAGAATAGGGCTACTAACACTTGGCTTTCTTCTCACATGAGATATTATACTTTCAATATGAGTGAGACTTTAGAGGCTATAACTTGAAGCAGGATTCGAAACAGAATGCTAGTAACTGAGAAGCAGAAAAAGAATTTGATACTTTTTTTTCTTAATATGACCCTCTCTACTACAGCACACTGTGCCCATGACTTCTCACCTGAAATGGTTTCCGACTTGAAATGTTTAAATTCCTCACATGCATGCAAGTGCTCGCTCTCTGTCTCTGTCTCTGTCTCTGTCTCTGTCTCTCTCTCTCTCTCTCTTGCGCGCGCGCGCGCACACACACACACACACACACACACACACACTTAAAATCTTTAGAGAAATCCAATGCATGCAGAAAATAAATGTTTCTTAATTATATTAAAAATCCAAAATTATTATTTTTTAATTTTAAAACTCTAAAACCATTTCTCAAGAAAACATACATCCTGGTTTAGTCATTGACTGCTGCTTTCTTGTACTTTCAGGACACTTCCTCCTCTAAGGAGGTGAGACACATCGGCTACATACTTGTCACGCAGATAAAATAGGAGCTTTTTAAGACTCTAAAACCTTATTTGAACATGAGATTCCAGAAGTAATCATAAAATAATTAGCCAAGGACTGACTTCTTACACGGACTGACTTTTTCCTTTTACAACCCAAGCAAGTCTAATATAGGACATGAAGTCCTATATTTTCTTTTGCCTGTTTTTACTATGTGAATTTACTTTCTGAATATTTCCAACAATTTTTTGAGATCAATACTTTATGCTTTTAGAGAACCTTTGATTATTATATGTTTTAAAAGCTTTAGGGAAAAAAATGTGCAGACATTCCCTTGTTACTAGTATTGAAAATAACACAGGAACAAATGGGGCAGTTGCATAAAGTAGGTACTGCCCAGGCTAACATCAATTCTATTTTCATTCCTGTCCTATTTCTCATTACTTTTATTTACAAATTGAGCAATATTCTGTGTGGGAAAAAAAAGAGATGTCATTCTTTCTTGTGCTTTGCAAAACTGATCTATAGTTTCTTAAGAATTTTCAAATGCTAGCTGCTGATTTTTATTTTGTCTTCCTCTTCAAGTTCTTTAACATTCTAGAAACCTTTGTAACCTGCTGTTATTCGGAGGAGAAAAGAATTTTCAGATTTTTGCCCAAAAGTGGTTCCAAACAGTGATTAAGCTTACAGTTCAGACTCAGTGCCCAGAAAAACCATTTGTGGTTGTCTTAATTATATCAGGCCACGTTCACCCGAACCACAGTCAAGCCACTTTAAATGTCCTTTAAGAGACCGGTCACTTTATAGTCCCTTTTTAATTTGAGCTTATACTCTAGATGTGAATAAGGTATCTGCTCACTGGTATTAACACTCCTCCAAAGTCATCAGTTTTTACTTAAAAATGAAAACTTTAAAGCTTGTGACATTTTGAAAACTTCTAAAATCTCTCAACTGCACCAGCACAATTTAAGTCAAATTCTCAGTGCCATCCTCCCTCCCTTCTTCTCTCCCTCCTCCTTACTCTTCTCTATCTCTTTCTTCACTTCATTTCTTGATTTTATTTGGCTGGATTTTCCTTTGATTTGCCTATGTAAATAAAAGTTAAAAAAAAAAACCCTTAGCAAAATAGATATACTTTGGGTGATTAAGATCAGTTAGAGGTTTTGACTTCTTGTCCTTCTCTGCTACTCATCTGCGGTCTAGCTCTAGGTGAACTTCCTAACCTCTATATGATTTATCTGTAAACTTGGAAGAACTCTTTTTCTTAATTCTTAATAGCATTTTCACCCTGAGGTACTGCTATAATGAAATAATGAATATAAACCTGTTTGTAAACTCGAAGTGCTTTATAAATTCCACGTAATCGCAATGGCATTTCTCTTATGCCTTCACCACTTAAAAGTAAAATTCACATTAGCAAAAACATGTATTAAGAGTGTTGTGTATCTTGTGTTTATAAAAGTTAAACGTTGGATAGTAAACTTTAATAGCTGTCATCCATAACATAAACTAGGAAATACGTGTGCTGCAGAATGTACCCATTTGCAAAAAAACGGGAGCTTTCCCCTATGGTTGGAAATAGTTATACTTTAAACCAATCAGAAACTGGGATTTCCTGAGGTGCTAAAACTCGAGAACCATTTATTTGGTGGTTTTTTGAAATCCAGTCAATGTAAGTTATGCAAATTTGCAATATGAATTTTCAGCATTCTTTAGTCTTCCAGTCATTAATGCTCCTTCATTGCTTTCTCTCCTCTCTCCCCCTTACAGGGTGAAATGACTCCTTTTTCTTGGGCAGCCCTACATGGTAAATTCAGGTCTCTGCTTACAACAGAACCTAGGGAAGATTTGTGACAGATGGGGCTAAGTCACAAACTTACAGCCTAAGGCAGAATCTGTAGAACTTTCCAGAGTGTGCCCATATTTACCTGATCAGAGAGAAAAGAAAATCTGCAGAGGAAGCTGAGCCTGGCTGCTTGTCATAGCTGACACAGAGCCATCTGCCACAAACCTGTGGCGGCTTCAGATCTCCAATCCCTGCCACCACCCCAACTCAAATTAAATACAGATTCCTAGAGACGTTATGATGGTTACACATGTCCTCGGCATCACATGGAGGAGACTGTTCAAAAAAAATATGTGGCCTGTTGTATAACCGCACTCATGTATCCCATATGTGGTGCCACATTGAATTTCCGGTTGAATCCGTTTTTATCCTTTGTACTGGATGACATGGTGCCTGAATTCTTTCTTTTCGCCGACACGATGGCAGCCAAACTGCAGCTTCAAACGCTCGCACTTGGCTGGGTTTCTACCTAAGTTGCCAGGTTATCATCGAAGCCTTCTTGTGTCCTTGAAGGGCCACAGGGTCTGAACGGAGGATCATAATGCCGTGGGACTAATTGGGCAGCCATCTCAGAGTTGTTTGTGGCAAAGGGCTGCCTTAGCACTTTTATTTTAGCAAATTAATGACTCTGGCACAGGGATTTTAAGTGAAGGTATTAATAAGGGGTCTGGCAGGTATTCCCATGATTCACTGAGTTACATTTGCATTTAATTTATCTCAAAGGAAGTTGCAAGATAAACAGCTGTAATTCGAACAAACATGGGAATTACACTGAGCAGGGCCACCTTGACCATAAAATGAACACTGCAATACTGGTTTTGACTTTTTTTTCCATAGGTAAAAATAAATCAAAGCACATCTAACAAAATCAGCAATTTTGGAATAAATAGTCCTTGAAAATATTTGGATCCAGCTACAAATATATTTTCAAGAAAAATCACTTATGATTCCAATAGTCAAGCTGCTGTATTTGTTGATATAAAGATGTTTTGAACAGCTAGATTGTAAAATAAATTTTTAATAAAGTGCCCTCTGCCATTTTTAATTAACATATCTCTTTTACGTGTCAGTGTGCACATCTCTGTATGTTTCTCACTGAACACTTTCTTTGTGTCAGGAAACAACGAATACAATTGTTTCTTTTCCGGATGAATAAGGATCTGTTTTGCAAATGTTTGTAAGATATTATGACATTTCCAAGATTTTCTTTGCATTCTGGAAAGCAGGAGGTAAACATTTGTAGTCATTAAGGTAAAGTCTGTTGATAAACCATCTTCTGTTTACTGACAGGTAAATTGTAAGTTTCCTAGCTTTTGAAATGAGTTACTTCTATATACTGCAGTGTGAGGAACAGCCAGGAAGAAGAAAGTAGATGGGGCTATGAGTGGTTTAGCAGACATCCTACATAGAGCAGGCAGTGGTTTAGAAGTCCATTGACAGGTAGCAAAATCATAAACAAACTAGAACAAGGTCAGAGAGTCAGATAGAGCCCTCAACACAGAGGCACTGGCAGATCAAAGAAAGCAGGAGTTCAGGGTCCGTGAGGCCTGGGAATTTAAAAGCAGAAAGAGTAAGGAGCAGAAACGAGTTCATCTTTGCACAAGAGAGCCCTCTCCCTAACTAGTGTGAGATGCACAATGTACAGTGGGACATCACAGCACAGGCTTTGAGTCCTCGCTTGAGGGGAAGTCACTGAACAAATTACCTCATCACCCACAAACCAAAGGGTTCAGGGATTGTTTCAGTTTTAGGGACTTCCAATCTAAGACTGTGGAACTTGGATCCATCAGGTATGCATGCTTTTTTTGAGTCCAAAAGTAAAGATAAAAATATGCATCGGAGGTTTTTAGACACTTCTCCAGGACAGTGTTTATTATCTAAGGAGATGAACTAAACCAGTAGGTTGCTTCAGTCACAAAGGTGCCATGTCATAGATGCCATTGTCTCAAAATAATATTATAATCTCACAGCCAAGAAACAGTGCTTAGTTGACTATGTTTTTCTATCCTGAAAATAAATGGGCTCACATTTTATAATGGCAAGATATTGTATGCACAACTATCTCTATATATTTTCTCACTAATTGATGGGGGAAAAAAAATTAACTCCCTTTCAGAGAGTATATCCAAACATTTAAATATGTTCCTGATTTTGATAAGTATAATATTGAAAGTTACCTCCAAATGGAGTTTTTTCTATACCCATAAACCCAAATCATTTTTTTTTCTTTAGCCATGGCCAGCATTCCTTCTTGAATAAAAATGTACATTAAAGTTGTCACTTTTTAAAACTATGCAGTCAGATTTACTTTTAGTGCAAATAAGCACTAAAAAATTTGTAAATGTGTAATTTTTAACATTTGAAAAGATAACTGTATCTCTGTGTGTGCGTGTGCTCACATGGTTCTCAACACTCATGCTATCGTGGAATAAAGTGATGTTAAGTCAGTTAACCCATATTTTGTTGAATTGAGAGAATAATCGAGAATACAAGTTGACTCTTCAATTTTTCCCTTACACTCACTAGAGATAAAAAAATTTCTTCTTTTTGAATATAGTTGTTGAAAATGTTGGTCTTTTTTTTACATTCAATTCTGTTCACTCTTAAATTATTGTTAGGCCCATTTTCATTTTAAATATCTTTAAAAGTCTGCCAATTATCAGCACTTTGATACAATATCTATGATGATCACCTTGAATTTACCTAGTTTAGGTAATGCTTCTGGCTAGATATTTTTATAATAATTAACAGGGATCCTAGTTCTTAACCTGCTCATTATACCATGTTGATCAGGAATAGGTCAAGAGACCTTTCTCGAAATGCTCTTGTTTTAATAAGCACCCTTCAAATACAGTTAAGTTTAAATATCTTGTTCTCACTCCCAAGTCTTCAGCCATGCCACATAAAGATGGCAGCAGACTCAATAAGTCAATGGAAACTCAGCCGTAGATGGCTGCACAGATTCATTTCAACACCTTGAAATGCATCTGGAAGCAAAGATTTCATTTTATGTTGAAGGTGTTAATTACATTTGATATATTTAAAAGTAAAATCTGTTTTTGAGAAAGCATCTGCTACCCAGAAATATTATGAGCCACAAAACATTTTCATTTACGTCTCATACTTTCTGTGGGTCATAGAATCAGTTTTCAATAATAGTCTGTGCTGTCTTTGAATGTCGACATATTCTGAGTTCTGTTCTTCTGTTGACTATTGACAAGTATGGCCCTAAGTCTTTTCTTTTGGTAGAAAATTGGATGATATTTAATGTCAGATTTTATCTATAAAAAGTATATTATAAAACACTAATCTAAACATGGTTCATTTTAAAATCGGAATTGACATTCAGGACAACTAATGGTTCCATAATACACCCTCCCTTTAAAGCTATTTATTAAAATGTAACTGGAAGAGTTTTAAAATAGTTCTATGTGCTGCTTAAAGATATGTACATGTACAATTAAAGTATAACAAAAAACATGATTAACACCAAATCTACAATAACACTTAAGTCAGAGGAGTGATGGTAGAAAGAACAGACATATAACTGAGAGAGGCACTTTAACTATACAGTTAATAGTCCATTATGACCTTTTACATGTGTTAAATGTTGTTACTGGATATACCTTTTGATCAGAGCTATAAATACTTTGAGAAGCCTGCGATTAATTTTGCTACCATGCCATCTTTAACATTCTTGACTCTAAACTATTGATTGAGTCAGAAAACCATTTCCCTCAGCCTGAAAAAAAGTGCCCTAACTGCCAGTTTTGTATGATATGACTCCTCTACTCACCAGAAGCTAAGGACTTAATCTTGACCCGGAAAAAAATCATACTATGAAAAAAGTTGGAATTGACTGTCCATAGGTTCCTTTTTCCTGAGGCTGCTGGTCACCATTTGTAACTAATGCCTGTATTGTTTCAAATACAAGATGGGAAACTCTAGCCCTAGAAACCCCCTGTTTAAGGATAATGAGAGGAAGATGAAGGAAAATGTTAAATGAGCCAGTCCTCTTGTCTTGAAAAATTCAGAGCTGTGTGGTGGAGCTCAGAAATGTCTGATCTCCTAACCACTAAGCCCACTTCCTGTATTGTTACCTGTCTCCTTTCCTCTTCAAGACTCAGAAGCCAGGTGTGGGCTTTGTACTTTCATTGCAGTCCATCCCATGAAAAGGAATCCTCGCTATATCTTTTGGATGCCCTAACTGCACATGAGATACACAGGGTTTCAGGAACCAAGATCCCCACTCACCCTGTAGCCCATTTTCCTAAACTGGAATTTGGAGTTGGTGTCTTTGCAGTCCTCCCATGATCTCTCATTACCTGAGTGATGCCTTATTCTCTCCCTGGTTCTATGGTAATGATGTTCAATGCTGGGACTGGTTCATAATTGTTCTTATAAACCGATATAAAGAATTGATATTTCTTGGGAGTAGATCTAAAATGCTTCTGTTACTATCCTATCCGTTACTGCATTTGAATAGACCTAAGGTGGAATTCTAGAAGATGTGACTTCTATTAGGAATGCTTATGTAACACCTTTCTTGGAATTTGAAGACCTTCATATCTGAAAATGTAATATTTCCATCATCATTTTACAAATGAGAAAATTAGGGCATCAGATAATGGCATATTTAGGAGTCAGACTATTATAGAGATAGAGTTTTTATATAAATATTTCCTGCATGACATAGTGTCATTGTCACTTATGTGTTTTTCAGGAAGCACCAAGTTCAATATCCATGGCTCAGTTGAACTCCCAGGTCCCCCATTTTAACTCTCCAGGCAAGAGCTTGGAAGGAGTCTCACGGGGGTTGTTTTGTTGCCCATTGGTGTTAAAAGGGACATGAGAGACCATGTAGTATAGCCGATATTTTAAGTGTTTTTATTATTACTATTATTAAACCAGTAGAGAGACATTTAGTCTCTACATCCATCACAGTCCCCTGCCACTCCCTGTAGTCTTACAGTCGCTGGATTACACACTTGGGTACCTTTCCGGCTCTCCTGGCAAGCACATTTTGTAAAGTTTCCATTTTAGATTCAGGGAAACCAAGGGCCTAAGGAGAAGCTGAGTAGCCGTGGTTCCTATGGTGGTAGCGGCAGGGCTAGAACTTGGCCTCTTCAAGCAGGTTGTGGTGAATTTAGCAAGTCAAAACCATCCTTCAAAGGAGGAGAAAGGGAAATACTTTTCTCTCCATCTTTTCTCCTTCTGCTTCTCTTACTATCAGAAGAAACATGGATTAATAAGTTGCTAATACTTTTGTGCGTGCATATATATATATATATATATATTTATTTATTTATATATATATTTATATATTTATATATAAATATATATATATATATATATATATATATATATATATATATTTCATGTTACTCCTGGCCCTATTTATATTCTAAGTGACTATTAAGAGAAGAATGCAAAAGAATTGATTCCTAGTACTAAAATTTTAGACTGTGGCACCTGTGATGTTTCTGAACAGTTGAGTCTTCTCTAGGGCCTTTCCCATAACACAACACTGAAGTTGCTTATCCACATAGATATAAGTCTGGCTCTTTATCCACGAGGCAGCCCCCACGACCTTGCCTGGTACTAAGGGCCTAGGGCAGAGGGAGCAGGTAGCATCTGCAGCAGAAGCACCTATAATAGTGCAGCATAGGGCACGATTCCTCTCATCCCAAATAGATAACCCAGAAATTACATCCTGAAACTTATTTCCCCGAAAAGAAAAAGAAGGGGAGGGATAACTTAAAACGAAGATACTTCTAATATGGTATTAGACTGTAATTCATAGGGAAATTTATGCCTGAGATATGAATTTCTGAAAATAGGTTTTTTTTTTAAAGAGAAACACTGACACATCCTTAATTATAGAGTAATAAATACCAATGGTATATTATCTTCCGATTATTTCCTTACACAGATATCAAAGCATGCAGCTGTTTTTGAAAACTGATAATCAAGTGTAATATAAGTATATTACATCTTGCACTTACAACAAACCCTTCAACTAAGCAGCCTCATGGAGCACTTAACAGTGAGAAAGAGTTGCTTAGAGTAGAAACCTAACTGAACAAATTAGCTTTGAATTGTAACTTAAGAATCAGAGTCAAACCAAAATGCCTGTTCTTGCCAGGAAAGGCATTCCAAAGGCAAAAAGCAAGCCAAGCAAAAAGCCTCTGTTTCAGGATTATGGAGTCAGTGCTCAAAAGCCAGCATAATTTAATGATCAATCAGAAAAATACAGAGCAGTAATTACACCACTGAAAGATGTATAAAATTCTACAAAGTATTAATAGTGAAATGGGGAGGTAGAATGGGATTGTAACAGAAAGCATGAAGATCTTAGAAAGCTCTTTACTGCTTTCAATCCAGACAGCAAAAAGAAAGAGACAAACATGGTCAAAGAAAAGTATATGGACAAATGTGGGGGGTAAGAAAGGAAATGAAGGTTAAACAAGGCCAATATGATTCAGAATGAAAGGAGGGAGGAAAGTATAAGGAGCCAGCTGCAATTACTAAATGTTACATTAAGAAGAGCAGAAATTGAGAGGGGGAGGTCTGGGTATTTTACTAAGTGAATTAATGTCTTTCTTGGGTGTCTGAAGTTGCAGATTTTAATTTATTTGGTGTAAGATTTTATTGTGAAATTCCTAATGGGGTGGGACAATTACAAACACTTAGAAAGCAGAGTAACATTTTTTATAAATTTAACTATAATAAACACAGTTTGGAAGCTATGGACAAAGGTAAATAGTCAAATCAGTTATAATAGAATTTAGAGGTACACACAAAAGACAAAAAAACGTGTGAAGATAAGGATTTTGAGGGACTTACTGGTGAATTGTATTGCCTCCTTTCTCCACCCATTTAAAGAAATAAATCATAAGTCTGGCATTTAGAAACCTAGTCGTGAACATCATTTATTAATATAAACTTAATCCTGTGCTGTTCTTTGGTGGGTGGTAAAAACATGAACTAACAACAACTGGCCTAAAACAACGTCAACAGGATGATCCTCTCAAACACTAGAAAGCTGTAAGGAAAGAAAAACTCCTAATTTGCTCTTTCACGTTATTTGTTTTTACTGAAGGATAAATCAAAAAGTGGGGAGGGTGCGGCTAAATCATAGACTAGTTGCTTCAAGGGAGATTTTAAAGGTTATCCTAAATATGTATCAGAAGCGGGATGAGCTTGGGACATAGTAAAATTTATTAATCTGATAATCTACTACCGCTTCTGGGGAAGTTGGGAAGTAAGGAAGGTTCTTTTCCTTCCTCATCTAAAGAGACTAGAGCAGAAAGTTAATTGTGTTCATATTGCCTTAGTGTAAGCTATTGTCATCTGTCTGGCAAGCAGTCCACAAAAGCATTTGCCTGGCCAATAATGTTAGGAATCATTTAAATTGAAAATATGGATCAGGAGGTATTTAAGAATTACTGATACGCAGCTATTAATTTTGAATGCAAATAGCTTTATTTGGGGTGTGGGCAAATCACGTAACTGGAACCACATGAAAAAGCACTTTGAAAAAATTTTTTAATGCTGTGGGGAAATGGCATTGGTGAAAAAAATACAAATGAGAAATGGAAAAATATCTACAAAAAGGAAGATTGGTAAAATGAGAAATAAAGACGGCCTCGATGCCTTCAACCTAGTGCATCAACTGTATCGGAAAACAGATTACTAACAAAAAGCCAAACTCCTATTTCTAAAGCTTACCCAGCAACAAACTGGAAGAAATACCGAAGAGTGCAATACTTAGTGGCTCAGGGTGACCCACAAAGGTCATCTCTAATTTTAGTGTTAGCAATGAGAGCACAGAACTAGAAGTTTGTAATGGTCTGTGAGTGGGCTATAGCTTCTGAACACTTCTCTACCTTCAGTGGAGAATCGGGACATCCTGGTGTCTTAAATCCCAGCGACAAGGTGCAGGTTGTTTTGTGATCATAACTAAAAGGGGGAAGGCATCGAAGCCCACGTCTCTCTTTTCTTCTCTTGCCGCAAAAGCCATGGGAGAAACTTGTGCTCGTTGGTGCTTGTAGATATATTCCTTGTTTTCAATCGGCTTGGATATTCCCCTGTATTTTTAATGCCGCGAGACCAGGCCGGGAAAAAAAAAAAAAAAATGGCATCTACAAAATTGCAAAAGTAAATTGTGAGCGCGCGCGCGCGCGCGCTTTCACAGAAGATGATTAAATTGCAACACTCAAAGCACCAAATTTTAAAACTTAAAAATGTATGAGTAATGAAGTTTTTCAGAAGCAAACTGTGCTCGAGCGGAGTATTTATAGTCCCTTTTTGTAGAGGTTCCCTAGACCTCTGGATGCATCAGCAAACTGTCCTCCTACACGGCGGAGCGTGCAGCTGCGATTTGGCCCCAGGCACCACCTACCCAGAGTCACTACCTAATGCATTTTACATTTGCACAGATAATAAAAGAGGGGAGGAAAAAAAGACGAGAAGGGGCCTCTTTCCCCCTCAGCGTCTGTGTTTCCTTTTGTCGTGGCCATCAGCTGACACATGGAAAATGTGGTGCACGGTTTTGCTTGCCTTTAATCTGTAATTAAGGATTCCTTGTCTGGTGCTTACTACCTCTTTTTTCCTTCCCCCTACGCCTTTCGGGTCTTCCGCCCTCGGCCGTGTCTGGCGGGAGAGCACGCGCGGTGAGGGTGCGGTTGGGGGCTCAAGGTCGCCCGGCTGGGCGGCCGGCAGTGGGGAGGCGGCGGGGCGCGGGGACCTCGGCCGGCCGGGGAGCGTGCGCCTGGGCGCCCCGCCGCAGCCCGTCCCGATCCCCCGATGAGCGTGAGCCTTAGCATCGGGGCCGCTGCGGGAAGCGCCGCTATGCGGGGCCCCTGGAGGTCTCCGTGGGCCCCCATCCGCACCCTCACCGCGCGTGCTCCCCGCGCGCTGGGGCGCCTCCGTGGCCCGGGAGCCCGACCTCCGGCCCGCGACCGCGCCCGCCTTCGACGTCCCGCTCCGTCCCGTCCGAAGTGGGTGGAGGGAGTTTAGCATCTCTTGCGGGCGCGGAATAAAACGGGGAGGAAGGGGACGATGAGGTCACAAAGTCACGACCGAGCCCTCTCGGCGGCGTTGAGCCCAGAGCCCGGAGTCGGAGGAACCCCGCGGAGCAGAAGCTCTTCCCAGGCTGCGGGGCCCAGCGAGCCCCGGGTGGCGGCCGCGCCCGTGCTCCCACTCGCGCGGACTCGCGCACTCGCAGCTCCGCGCTGACGCGCGCACAGTGGCACGCACCCGACACGCGCGCACCGACTCAGGGTGACACGCACACACGGCGGGTGACCCACTGCTGCCCCTGCCATTTGTTCAGGGCAGGAAAATACCCGATCGCCTACCCCCAGGAAGGCAGTGCAGCCCTGCCGGAAAGAACTCTTTTTCTCTCTTCGTCAAAGTATTTTATTGAACTTGGGTCCTTCAGTCGGCCAGTCTCAGTTCTCAGTGAGAGGATACGATAAAGATGCACTAAGCAGAAACAGAAATTCTGATTTTCTAGCCCCCTCCCCTTATTTTTATTTACTTATTTTTAACCTTTGGCCAAAACCGAAGAGGGAGTGGGAATAGGCATGTCGACTCTACGAGCTGGGATTCTGGCTATTAATTTAAAAATACTCCTCTCCCTCTCTCGTAATTGAGACATGTGATTTCAATACCACCCCCACCCCATCCCCCAGGACGTTTTCCTAGTCACTTCATACCTATGTTTTGGATTACAGACTTCGTTTCTCCTCCTGACCACCAGTTGGTTACTTAGAAAAGAAGGGTTGATAGGTATTTGAGCAGAATAATATTTAGAATTTAGGAACATCACATTGTTTTGTCATTCATTTGGTCTAATTGTCTGAAAATCTTGGAAAACGTTTAACATTATTTGGAGACTTCTAAATAGGTATTTATTTGAGTGTACGTATTGTATGTGTAAGAGAAAAAATGCCACTCGTGTTTGGTTTCCACAATGTCGTGTGTGTTTCTATCATCTAGGCTGTAGCATAATTTTCTTTCCCACCATTAGAGATTGTATGTTAAAGTGGTACACGCCAGTGGCCAAATATAAGAAACCTTTTCCTGGCGTGTTCATGACCACCCTGGCATCTATCGCTCAAGATTTGCCCTGCCCTGATTTGAAGTATTCCTCAAATTGTAGACTTGAAGATATGGGCCATTGGGTTGGTTGTTTAAAATGTGAGAACAGTCTAGGAGTAAACCGAGGTAAGGGAGAGTGACCTACATTAGCTTACCCTTGGAAGGCTGAACAAGAACACATGGGAACTGCATGGAGAAGAGACTATCTATAAACAATGATAATCAGGGCTTTCAAAAATCATAAAGCAATTGAAATTATCTGATTCCTTATTTGTCACAGCACAACTTTGCAGATCTGAGAATAGTGTTTGAAAACCAAATGCCTTCTATTTTGTACATCAACTCAGCTGATGGGACTCCCAAACTGCGGCTAAAGAGTTAAAGCTATAATTTTAGAAAAGAATTGCAGGAAATGACATTAAGATCTGATACATTACCTTTTCTTTCTGGCAATAATATATCTCAAAGAAAAAATGCATACTTATTGATATCACGATAATGTTTCTTATCCTGAGTACAAGTGTCACAATGATTCCTGTTTGTGGAAGTGTTTTTCAAACTGCAAGGACACTTTCGCTACTATGAAAGCTGACAAGCCAATGGAGGGGAACTTCTTTTAACTCCATAATAGCAGGTTACATAGTAAATGAACACTGATGGTCAAATAGCCAATTATGGTATAAATATCTTTTGTTTACAGAGAGGTGCTAAATGAGCCTTTGGAGTACAAAGGATTAGGCCCATCTAAGCTACCATTTGTTCTTCAACCTGTTATATCTTCCCTTAAAAAGGCCAATGCCATTGTAGGTAATATGCACACAGAACATACTTCTCTATGTTGATTTTAGTTTGCTTTATTTCAATGCACACTGTTGTTTACTTTTTAAAATTTAAATAAATGTCAGCATTGTATAATTTCTATGTTAACAAAGCAGTGAGCAAAATCCCTTGTATGTTTATAAAATATTATTGTTTAATTCACATAGTTTAGAAATTCCAAATGTTGAGAATAGGAAGGAGGCCAAATACCATCTGTTTATAACTATGATGCATCGTAATATGTGTACTTTTAAAAGGAGTTTGGTCAATCATGCCACTATTTTATCTGCTTGGAATATGTTGAAGATTTAAAATGTAATTTACAGGATTACTTTTAGTGCGTTGCATCCAACTGTGAGTTGTAAAGAAATCGGTCTCTTCTGTTTTTCTTAAATCAATCATGTAACAGCTCCAATTAATGGGGGCTGTTAAATGTGTCGCTTTTTGCTTAGCTCCAGAATTCTTCTAACTTTGGCTCAGTCCACCTTCTTGATGCTGATAAAAACTCCAAGGACAAATGAAACAAAACACTCCTAGCTGTGTCTTTCTGCCAGGAGATAGTCACTTAGAATGGGAGGAAGGGTATGGTAGCTAATAATTAGCTAACATCAGCCCTGAGAAATTACCTGTGAAATGTCCTTTGGTACTGGGTTGAAAAACATTTGACACTCACTGTTTTAAAATAGTACTTTCTTGTCCCTGAGACTTCTGATTAACTTACCTTTCATTTCAGATGCATCTAATTGCATACCATGTAACAAAAGGAACACACTTACTTGAAATAGATGAACAGGTTTTTCGGGTGTTTTTTTTTTTAAAGTTACAAACTCATTATTTAGTGAGGAATTCTTCCATTATTTGCCAGCTAGAGACAATCAGCAACAGGGCCTTTGATCCAAGGAAGCCATAGCGTTAAAGTCCAGAGGTGGTTTTAGGGCCTCAAACCCCAAGGTCTCCTTTGAGAAGGAAATAAATATTTACGTAACTTGAAAAAGTTTTAAAAATGTGATAAAACATTTATTAGCAAACAATGGTTGCTTGATTGATTTAGTAAGGTAGAGTCAGTAAGAACTACACCTTAAAATGCTTTTTAGACCAACACATGCAGAAATATGAAAACACACTCCCAATAAGCTAGGTGTGCTCTGCATGTTTTACTTCTGGTAAGTGTTCAGTGGGTGCTGTATAAAGTGGTTTCTCTGTCTATTTAGCAATATATGTTTTCTCAAACATTTTAGTTTTAGCAGCTCTAAAATTCTTTTAACCAAGATTACTCAGACATAATTAAGAACATTAAGATACCTTACCCAAGTAAACATATATGTTTATATAGGTACACATACATACATATACATATATGTATTCAATCTAATAGTTACATTATAAAAGTTTGTTTTCTTTCTGGTCAGTTTCCCTCCCCCAAATGAATCCACTGGGTCTTTATGTTAAAGAGAGACGCTCAGGCTGGGTTTTGTTTTGTTTTGTTTTGTTTTGTTAATTACAATAAGAAAATGCCAGACTCTTTTTTCTTAAGTAATTGTTCAAGTGTACAGAGTAGAAGAGAGAAAACAAAACAAAACAAAAAACGAGAGAGTGAGAGAGAGACCTGTGAGGGATAAAGAGAAAATGAATTGAAGAAAGATGAGAGAAGCAGAAGATAAAACTGGGGTAAGAGAGGCTTATCAAAAAAAAAGCTTTGAAAATTGCTTTGAGCAGAATAAAACATAATCATTAAAAGCGTCATTTTCAAATAAAACCTGGATTGTTGCATTCATATATTAAATATCTAAGAGAAACTCTTAAGTAAAGTTCAGGTGATAAATGTGGCCCAGTCTTTCCATTCAAGTCCAATCTTCCTAAGTGAAGCTTGTACTAGATGTCCATGTTCGCAACGTGGGAGAGAGAGAGGGAGGAAAAGAGACATTCTTTGCTATTAAAAGCATTTACAATCTAGAAGTACACCATAAATACATAAAATAAACAAGACTATGTATAATGCATTGTTATATGTTACCTATGTAAGTATAAAAATAAAGACAATTTTAAATGGAAGAATTAGTCTGATGTGCTTTCCTTCTAAGTATTCTAACAGTTAACAAATTAAGCAAGTCTTTAAATGTATAAACCCTTTGAAACTCTCCAAGTCTAATGACTTGCAGTAGATTTATAATCGAGATTAAAGTTAGCATGTAGGTACGCATGTCATGTCCCCTTTAGAGCTGACTTAAAACCACAGCAATGACCCACATGTACACATAAGTCATTGTATAGTCATGTTATCTGGACAACCAAAATCACTTTATAAAATATACTTTAATAAGTTGCTAGAGACCCCTGAAGTAAAACCATATAACTTAACCAATATAGAGTGGGCATTTATAGATATCATATTTAAATTGGGTAAAAGATTAAAGAAAAGATTTAAGAATAAGAAAAATGTACTGGAAACTATTTGCTTCTTCCAATTAATCTAAAACATGCCAGAAGCTTTTCTTCATTTTGCTCTTTATGAAGAATTATTGACCCAAAGAAAAGTCAGATGAGGACTACAACGAAACAAACAATAAAAGCAACAACAACAAAAAAAAACTGCTTTTTTAAAAGAAAAATATGAAAAGCAGTAAATTCATTCATTTTAAAAATTAAGAAGAAAAGACATAAAATTTAATATACACAATAAATAATAAATAATCTTCAGTTTCATATGACAGCTAATTAAGGAAAAAGCCCATGTGGAAAATTTGGAAGAGAGATGAATATAACAAGGTAATTAACTCTTTGCTCCTTCAGCTTTGAAGAAGAGAGATCAGGGTAAGATTTCTTTTAAGTTTGGACCTGCAGCAACCTCAGAGATCAAATCTGCTTCTACAAAAGAAATAAAAGGAATCCCAGTAGCTCTCCAGCTACAGCCCACTTCTTGTTATTGACCCCTCTCTGACCTTGACACCCCAAAGTCTCAGTCCCTGGGTTCTTTGCTCTTCGATTGAATTCCTGCCTTTTATCAGATAGTCAGTAGCTGGGTTCTTGCTTTGTTCTCTTGGACCCTCTATGATGAAATACACAATCTGGTATTCACTCTATTACATATGAGAAAATCTTGATAGTTAAAAAGCACTTTTTCATCCATCTAATTTAGTCTTTTTATTACTCTTGTGATATAGGTAAACTATAGCTTTAGTCTCAAATTTCAGAAGGTCTGCAATATCATATTGCTCGTATAGTGCAGCATTGGGACTAGAAGTCTTACCACATGGTGCCCAGTTTCTCCCTTTCTTTTAGACTGGATTTCATACTTTGTTCTTCCTTTGAATTGTGGGCATAAGAAGAAGTTACAATTGCAATTTTTGTACCTCAGTGAGAGAATAAGAAAAAGGACAAGGAGCAGAAGCAGAAGGAAGATGGGGAAGAAGGACGGAGGAAGGAGAGAAAGAGAAAGAAAAGAGGAGGAAGAGAAGGAGAAGAAGAAAGGAAAGGGGAGGCACCCAAAACAATCCCCACAGAGTGTTCTATAAAGTGGAGAAAGATATATATTTAAATTACTCCTCTTCTGCTTACTAAGATTGGTAAGAAGGGGAGCACTTTCTAAAATTTGTATCATATAAAGAAAAACTAATTTTGAAGCTATCACAGTGCTTTGTGCTTTACAGGATAGAAATTTCAAGTAGGTAATCCATTGACAGCTGTTGGGAGCCATTCTTGATGAATGCCCTGCAGACAGGGTTGGAGTTGCCTATAAGCTAGAAGTTTGCAGAGCAGGTGGGGTCGTTAACGGATAGCTTGTTACTGAAGGAGGAAGTTTGGCTTAATGTTAAATGTTCCTTGCCCCAGGGAATAAGAGACATTCCTTGCCCGAGGGAATAAGAGAGGAAAACAGGAACAAGGATGTTTTGAGAGAATTTACGGTAAAGGTCAACAATCATTTGCATATGTGGGTGTTGCTTCTCGTGTTCTTCCAAGGGAATATATATGCTGTGCTAAATAAACTCAATGCTCAGTATTCACTGTTTGCCTTCCCAACTCTATCTTCTGTCTCTCTCTCTCTCTTCTCAATCCTCACTCCCCTTCTCGGGAACTGTTCGCTCTAAGCCGGCGGGCTCCGGCAGACAACTAACTCCTTAATGAGTTTTTGGCTATGTGTGAGTAGGTCACAAGCTTGAGTTTAAGATGAGGAACTATTATTCTGTTTATAAAATTAATAGAATTTGGGAAAATTGAGAGGGGAAAAAACCTGATAGAGGGAAAGAAAATGGTCATAAGATGGCGGGACATAAGCTAGGACTTCAGATAATATATCCAGCAACAAATTCCCCATAGTAGGCTATAGTTGATTATTAATTTTTTTTTATTACAGGGGTATATTACACTCAGTTCTAAGATATGCTTCAATGCAATCTCCACTGAAAGTCTAAGACACAAAACTGGCTTGATTTCCTTCCACAATTGGGAAATGAAGGCATAGGGAAGGCAAACAAAGGTGACATTGTAGAAGGCATGATTTAAAATAAAGACATAGAATTTTGTGGAAGCAGGAAATAAAGATAAGAGATAAGTGGCAGAAGTAGAAGCCCTCTGAGAGTGAATACTGAGAAACAAAGAACCCCATAATATAGGAGGTCTTGGCAAAAACCAGCTAATTGCTGATGTAAACGTTTGATATTTTTAGCTGCTCAACATCTCCTTAACCTTTCAGATCTGTAGTTTTATTTGAGGAATTCATTCTGTCTTATTGAGTGTAAGCAGGCCTGGCAACTGAATCTTGCCTTGAATAGAGGGAAAAAAGGATACCATTGAAATTCCAATCCATCTGACCTAGAGCAGCCCAACAATACTATTTTCACCCAAAGACAGCTATTGGGTTCTGCTTCCTAATTTTCAGCTTCTAGGCTTCCTCTGACCCCATGCTTAAATGCTCATCATCCCTCTGATGTCCCTTCTCTATCCATTAGGTTTCTGTCAGGTGCAAAAAATAGAAAGGCGTGGCTCAAGTGAATTGCTCAGTAAGCAAAAATGATCACTTCAGACAGCAAAAGTACTTGCTTGTGTTCAGATGACAGTGGGAATGGGCAAATATCTTCCATCAGTTAAGACCTAACCCTGAATATGTAGGTGAGGGATAAATTAGGATGATAAATTAGGATGAGGTTCACAAAGGCAAGAGGGGGGAAATAGCTGTTGGGTAGGCAACCCACACTGCAACTTCTTATAAGGAATATGTTTATATCTGATTTAGTCAGATTTGGTCTCTGCAGCTTACAAAGAAAATATTCTCATTAATATACTTAGTTACAGCTACTACTGGTATTATTTAAATTAAATAACTTTCTCAAAAAATATATATATATATAAAATATATATATTTATATAAAATATATATATATATTACTAACACGTACAAATGATTCCAAGCCTCCTAGGCATTCATTTCTTAAATAAATATTTCCCTATTAATAAGTTTACAACTGCAGATACTATTCTATTGTGTATGTGTGGTTATGTGTATGTGTGTGTGTGTGTGTCATCTTTATCCATTTGTCTATCAATGAACTCCTAGGTTATTTCATGTCTTGCCTATTTTGACTATTGTAAATAATACCCCAATGAACATACAGGTGCATATATCTTTTTGAATTAATGTTTTCAATTTATAGCCTAGAAAACAAAACAAATGAACATACAAAACTAAACAGAAACATATTCATACATACAGTGAACAAACTGATTGTTGCCAGATTTAAGGCAGATGGAGGATGGGCAAAAAAGACGAAGGGGATTAAGAAGTACTAACTGCCAGTTATAGAGTAAGTCACAGGAATATAATGTACAGCATAGGGAATAGTCAATTTTTTTGTAATAACTAAGTATGGTGTCAGATGGTTACTTTGAATGCTCTTTTTTTCTTCTTTTATTAATGTATGTGAAGAAATGACTTGGGTTGTAGAAATATATTTTTTAATCTTCTAGATGTCAAGTATTTATTGATCATGACTTTCAATTTCCCAGTAATAATTTCCCTAACACGTTTAATGTTTTCCTTTTACATTTGTTCCTGCATTTTTTTTGTTTATTTAGCAATTCATTTAGTTATTAAGTTTTTCCTTATTTAAAAATTATTGTTAGGTACCTAATACCTATGTGGAAGGCATTAAGTTAGCAAAAAAAAAAAAAAGTGTTAAACATTTGTATAACCTTAAACCTAAGGTATTTTTTCCATTTTATAACATTTTTAAAAGGAGAGCAATGGGACGAAAATGAGGAGCACATGGACAGTCTCAGTCTTTCCTCATTTTGCTAACATGGTTTCCTGTGTTTTGAGGTGAGTACTGCTCTGATAGACATGCTCTTTGGGGTTTTATGCGTGAGAATAGGGAGGAAAGGGAGAGAGAACAGAAGTTCAAAAGGTTAAATTTGGGGGAGGAGGTTATCTTGATGTGAGACTGGAATTTGAAGACAGATATAAAGGAGCAGAAGCAGCTGCTGTGTGTGAACCACTGGATGGAGGAGGAACCGAAGATTTTTAAGGATCTCTGTGCCCTTCATTAAGCAAAGGACATGAGTTATTCTGAAATTATTGTTGGTTGTTGCACTGTTGTATGTTTCTATTAACCACGATGTTGTTTGCGTAGATTATTTTTTATGGTACCCAGGACTCTATTTGATTGCACGTGACAGAAATCAACTCACACTAATCACACATAAAATTCGACTATGTGTTGAAAAGTCCCAGAACATGATCTTTGGCATTGTGAGGACTCCATGCTTAAGCAACATCCTCTCGAAACCGTCTCAGTGTTTTACCCCCACTTCCCTACTCTCATTCTCACTCTCTCTCTCACGCTCTCCTCCCCTGGATTATTTTCTGTCTCTAGAAGGTTATCCTGATTCAGTGAGAAATATGAAGCTTGTGTATTTTACATGATTCTTACAGCCTCAGAGGAGAGAACTTATCATTTCTAGCATCCAAATCTCACCTTGGTAAAAAGGACACTTATTCTCTCTGTATGTGTCACTTTTCTACACTTCTTTTTTTTTCCAACTAAAATTCTTTTCTTTCTTTCTTTCTTTCTTTCTTTCTTTCTTTCTTTCTTTCTTTCTTTCTTTCTTTCTATGGTGACATTGGTTAACAAAATCCAGTGTTTCAGCTGAACATTTTAACAGTAAGGCATATATATATATTTACATCGTGTGTCTACCTCACACAGTTAGATTTCTTTCTGTCACCACATATTTGACCTGCTTTACCCTGTCTAACTCCCCGCTCCTCTCCCACCCCATATCCTCTGGTAACCACTAGTTCATTGTCCATGTCCATGAGTTTTTGTTTGTCCTGTTCATTTGTTGCTTTTAGGTTTATATCCCACATATAAGTGATATCATGTGATTTTCAACTTTTTCTGTCTGACATATTTTGCTCAGCATGATTATCTCAAGGTCCATCCATGTTGTTGCAAAAGGCAGTATTTCATCTCTCCTTATGGCTGAATAATATTCCATTGTATATATGTACCACAGCTTCTTTAGCCAATCATCTATTGTAGCATACTTTGGTTGCTTCCATGTCCTGACCACCATGAATAATGCTGTGATGAACATTGGATAGGGGACTTAAGAGAACCAAAAAAGACATAAATTCAGATGACTGCTTCAGTGTTACATTAGGATGGATCTTTTAATCCATGTTAAAAGTTTGCAGCTATTAGGCAGAGGAATAAATTGTGATATAGTTGACATTGTATCTCGTTAAACAAATATCTCCTTAGTTGGAGTATTTACACCACTATCACCATATGGAGTTAAATCTTAACTTAAATTTAGATCTCTAATTATCTTTCCAAATGTCTTTTAAAAGATTGCACTCCAAGGTAGCTTTGAAAAGTTATTGGATATGAAGAAAAACATGAAAATAAATAGAGCCGCAAGACAAAGTTAGGGCAAGTGAAGCTAACATTCATCACTGGAGTAATGATAGACTTGCACTTCAGTATCATCTGGAGACACTCAAGTCCTTTGTGGACCCCCTAATATGAAAAGATACCCACCAAGAAATAAACCTGTTTTTCCTTTTGTTATTAAGACATACTCAAAAGAATTGCCTGTTACCTACCAGACAGCACAATTGGCATTGCAAACAGATTGTAAGATTGCCAAGCTAGAGAGGTTCATACACTGTGAAGGCTTATCATTCAGATGTTAAGTATCTATCAAAAACTACTTGTTGATTTATACAAAAGGCTTTTTATTTTTCAGTGATAAGAGAGTCTGTTATGGGGGTGAGGAAGGGAAATGTCTGAGTTAATCAAATTAAGAGTTCAAGTAGAAATCTAGTGTTCTTTTGTTACCTAAAACTTACACATGCACTAAAGAGGTCAAGATTCTGAACACAGGTTATATTAAGGACTGGTAAGTAGAATTATGTGCATGTCTGATGGTGATCAAAAGTAACTCAGGAGATACTTTAGGCTCTGACTGTGAAGATTTACTCATAATACATAAGAAAGTAGTATTTCTTTGTATAGACAAACATATTTGGGTAATCTACTGTTAAGTAAACAAAACAAAATTTGTGTACATATTGGCTATTATAGTTACAGTAGATTTAGATATTGTTCTCATGTACAGAATTATACATGTATGCCCTTTTCTATGTGACTTGACAGTGCCTCCTGCTAGAGGAAGCATGGTACTGCTTCCAACCCATTGACGCTGGGCTTGACTGTGCCTTACTTTAAACAATAGAATTGGGTGGAAGTGACGTTGTGTCTGTTCCAAGCTGAGCATTTAACCGGCATTACATGTTCCCTCCACTTGAACTTCTATCATTCTCCAGGAGAATACCGAGGACGGTAGTCACTATCCCAAGCAGAATATGGAAAAAGATGCATGAAGCAAACACGAACCTAGCTTGAAGCCTGGAGTCCAGAACTGGGAACCTCAAGTTCAGTCTTGTACAAGTGAATTACAGCAATTCATAGACTCATGAGGAAGAAATAAACATTTGTTGTTTTAAGACACTGAATTGTGAAGTGATTTTTTAATGCAGCATTACAATAGCAATAGCTAACCAATAGAGTAGTATTTTTTTTCCTCTCCCTACAAGTGTTTTCTGATTGATGGTATATCTAACAAGTCATAACACTGTAGGATCAAGGAAATTCACTAATTATACAGTTAATTATTTAATTAGAATTATTGGAAAGTGTACCAAAAGGATACAAAGACCATAAAACACAGATATCTAATCTAATCTAAGAGTCAGGAAATGTTTCTCTGAGGATGTGACCTTGAACCTGACATCCAGCAGTTGGCTGAGCAAAGTTGAAAGTAGGGGGAGAAGCATTCCCAGTGAAGGAAACTGTCTTTACAAAGACCTTAAGACAAAAAGAAGACCATTGCATACAGAGAAGTGTCTGGGAACAGAGAGGAAACACGAGAGTGCCAAGAGAAGAGAGGTTACTAAGGTTTAGTTCACCACAGTGTCATGGGCTGAATTGTGTCTCCCCTAAAATTCATATTTTGAAGTCCTAACACCTAGTACCTCAGAATATGACTGTATTTGGAAATAGAGTGTTTACAATTAAAATGAGGTCAAAGGGCAAGCCCTAAACCAATCTGATTGGTTTCTTTACAAGAAGAGAAGAATAAAACATAGATAAACAGAAGAAGAATTTAACCCTGCCAATACCTTGATCTTGGACTTCAAGTCTCCAGACTCCAGAATTATGTGAAAATAAGTTTATGTTGTCTAAGCCAAACCAGTCTGTGATACGTTGTTATGGCAGTCTGTCTTAGTCCTTTCAGACTGCTATAACAAAAATATCATAGACTGAATGGCTAATTAAAAAAAAAATGTTTTCCACAGTTTTGGAGGCTGGAAAGTCCAAGATTAAGGTGCCAGAAAATTTAGTGCTTGTTTTCTTGATCAGAGACTGTCATCTTCTTGATCATAGACTGTCACTGATAAGGGCATTAAACCCATTCATGAAGGCTCTACCCTCATGACTTAATCATGTTCCAAAGGTTCTGCCTCCTAATACCATAACATTGGTGCTTAGGATTTCAACATATGAATTTGGGGGTTGAGAAGGGGTCCACAAACATTCAGTCTGTCACACAGCTATAGCAAACTAATAGACACTGTAAGTCCAGTTCTAAGTACTGTACCCATAAATAATATCTGCTCAGTATATTTTTTTCAGATTAATTAATGGTAGAAATAAATAGGCCATATAAAATAGATGATACCAGAGGTTTTTAAATTTTGTATTTTATCTAAATAGCAATGGAAAGTCATTGATGGTTTTAAGCAGAAAAGTAAATTTATAAGATTTAGGTTTTAGAAATTTTTCTCTGGCTACCATATAAATAATGGATTGGATAGGGAAGAGAATTAGGAGCTTGTCACAATAATCCAGGGGAAGAAGATGGTGGCTTTTACCACAATAGGGGGAGTAGAAATGAAGACAAGCGGATTAGTTCAAGATACATTCAGTAGAGAAATCAGTGGGAGCTTGGTGATTAATTGGACAATAGGAGATGAAGGATGGATCAGAATGATTTTATGGTTTATGAAAGAAACTGAAATGGAAAACATTGGAATAGAACCAGATTTGTGAAAAAGCCTACCAGAATGGTTTGCAGCAAGTTGAATTTGAGATGTCTATAGGACATCAAGAAGAGACAGTTATAAATTATGATGTAGATATCCTAAATATTCTCCCACTAAAAATATTAGAAATGCAAAATACAGTAAAATAAACACTCTTTAATCCATAATTGAGTTTGCAAGAAAGTAAATCACCAGGGGCCAAAAGACAGAAAAAACTAGGAGCCCAGGTGGTAATCATATGAACTAACAAGGCAGGTTTATAGGAACTGTGGTGGGCTATGGCAGTGGTTATGTGTCAGGAACCTAGAAGCTTTCATTTTCATATTCAGAGAGACACAGAAGACAAGGCCTTGGAAATTCTGGAGAGAGGTAAGGTGTTAAAACTGAACCTTTTACATAAATCCAGGATCATTTAAGGGTCTCCCCATTCAGTGAAATGGTGGACTAGAACTAATGTGCACACTACGAAAGAGAAAACGAGGAAGCAAATTATCTAGGCCTAGTGCAGGAAGGAAAATAAGCTTCCTCAGAGAAATTTTAATCACAGACGTGCACCACATGTGAACTTGGTGTTCAAACTGCATGGCCCTTAACACTCCACATTGAGATGTCAATGCATTCCCAGCAGAAGCAAACTGAGAACAAATCTGGTGTGTTAAAACCTCATCCCAGGCTATATGAGATGCCTTCAGATGAAGCCCGTCAAAGATGAGCTCGCCATTCGAAATGACAAAACATAATAAGTTAACAATCTACCCTGGGAGAATTAAGGAGTAAAAGCAGGAGAACTATACTTCCAAGACATTTTAGATAATAGAACTAAAGGGCGAGACTATAAGACACATACATTTAAAATGTTTAAGACAATAAAAAAGAAAAACAAAAGCATGAAAAACAAAATACAGATAGATTTCAAAAAGAACCAATTATAAATTTTAGAAATATAAAATATGGCCCTTGAAGTTAAATAAAATTAGTGGCTTTAAGGGCATTTTAGATACAGCTTAGAGGAAATTCATAAACTAGAGTGAAGATCTGAGGTTATAAAAAAATCATGTATGTAATATATATATTTGCAACACATACATATAATTTATATACACACACATACACAAGAAGTTAAAATTAAAAAGTCCCTTATAAAAGGAATTTCATAGAGACTCAGTAGAAGGAATGAGAGAAACATTACTTATTAAAACAGATTATCTACAAAGTAATGCTAATGAGATTGACAATAGACCTCTCAATTGAAACATAATAGGCAACATAAAATAACCTCTACAAAATGCTGAGAGAAAATAGCTGTCAACTAACAGTTCTATAACCATATACATTTCATACTGTATACCTGTGTTATTCAAGAATGTGTCAAGTGCAAATATTTTTTTCCAGATTAAGAATGAGAAATTTTATGACTCATAGACATTTGCTGAAAGAACCAAGTAAGAATGTTCTTCATAGAAAGAAACTGAGCCCAGACCAAGGTAATATATAAGAAGTAATAGTGACAAAATAAGATGGCAAATGTGTAGATAAATCTAAATAAGCATTCTTTGAATAAAATAATAAAAACAACCATTGGGGGCCATAAAAGCAAGATGAAACATTTCTTGATTTTATTGGTAGTTATTTCTGAGGAGAGGACGGTTACACTGGGTAATTCAAGAGCAATGTTTTATTTCTTAAGTTAAATAGTGGTCAGAGGTTATGATTCTATAACTCTTTATTTTTGGATGTGTGTTTAAATGTATCACAGAAATTTAGAAATAAATGAATTAACTATTTTTAAAATGCAGAGGGGATATAAAAGTCTGGAAAATAGCAACATACAAGACAAGCGGAGAATAATCAGATTTAAGGGTTATTACTTTCTTGTATTGTTTAGAAGGAGGATAAACACATTCATTAACCTTAGGCCTTACAAAGTCTGAGTAAAAGAATAGAAATAAAATATAGTATTTCCAAACAAGGTGAAATTTAAAAAACAACAAACTTTATAGACCCCAAAGAAGAGCAAGAAATGGGGAAAACAGAATGGTGGTAAAAAGAAGTAAAAAGTATAATGATGTAAATAAGTACAAATATATAAGACATTACAGTAAATATAAGCAATCTAAAATTGCCAGTTAATAGAGATATTAAAAGATGGAATTTTAAAAGTTTAGGTCAATAATTTCTACTGAAAACATATCCAAACCTTAAGATAATAGAAAGTTTAGAATTTAAAATTCTAGGAAAAGAAACACAAGGCAAATATCAACTAATAATACCAACTAGTCAGGGCAAGCTGCTGCTGCTATATTAATATCAGAAAAAAATAGACTTTAAGGCAAAAACCATTATTGAAACATCATTACAAAATAACTGTGGTTGGTACACAATAATAAAAGAAATAAGCCACTTGGAAGATATAACAATTCTGAATTTGTATGCATCAAATAACATACATTCAAAATACATGAGGCAGAAATTGGCCAAATTTTAGGAGAAAATGGGTTACAATCATAGTGAAATTTTTTTTAAACACATCTCAGTAATTGGTAAATCAAACAGGCAAAAATTCTTAGTAAGGATGTAGAAAATTTGGATAATATCAATTACAAGCTTGATATGATTGATATATATTGAACCTTGAACCCAACAGTTTGAGAATATGAAATCTTTTCTAGAAACTTGGAGCATTTACTAAATTGGCTGCTAATATCAACAAATATCAGAATTTATGTGAATATGACTTATTTAGAAATTAGAAAATAGAACTTAATACAATGTCATTAAATTAGAAATCAACAACAAAATTTCTCAATATATTTGAATATGCAAAATAAACATAACTAATTCAGGAGTCAAAGAAATGAAGGGTAATTAAAACATTATAAGGCAAAACTTGAATAATACTCCTTCCTCTTCCTGAATAATTTTAACCCTAAAGCCGTTAGTTGAGACAGAGCAAGACAGGAGAAGCTGCAGTGGCCCAGAAGAGAATACCAAGATGCACAGAGGATGAGGAGAGCATCCACTCAAGGATGACAGGCAAACTAGCATGAGGAATCACCCTGAAGAGGGTAAGAAAGTGTTCACACAAGGTAGTCAGAGCCCAAGCAGAGATAGCAAGGTATCTGTGTTGAGGAGGGGATCATAACAAACTGAATATTAGCTGCATAAAGTGAGATGATTACATAAGTAAATATCTGAAGAATTATGGAGGCTAGTCTTCTCACTATTAGGGCAGAGGTTACATATATTGAAAGGGAGAAAACTAGAATGAACATGTGACTTGGAGGTATCAGCATGCATGGTTTTAAATATATAGAGACAGACACATAAATAAATTTAGATGTAAATATGTTGAACATTATATATGTATGTATTTGTGTTTATATATATATATGTATATATATATATATATATATATATATATATATATATATATTCTATCTTCTGATAGGGCCTTGAAACAGCAATAGTCCAATGACAATGAACATATATAACACCCAGATCTTGGCTTATAAATACCATTTTCTAGTAAAAGAAAAAAGGATTTTTTAGCAAAATGGCTGATTCTGGGGCTAAAGGGAAGAAAAGTACAAGAAAAGCCTTGAATTTGTACTGGAAACCAAGGAAGTGTTAAAAAAAAAATAGTAGGGACATATCAAAAGGAACTAGAAGCCAGGTTAAATAGACTCTTACTGGCCACATTGGTCATAATTTGAGTATCAAAATTAGTAATTGTAGTAATTCATAAAATTTATAATATTAAATAAAATAAGAAACCAAGAGGCCATCCCAGCATAAACGAATAATGAATGAATTAATGAATTTAATATTTAAAGAAGAAGAGGATGTTTGCATGGTTTCAAAGTACCTCCCCACAAAAGAAGAAAAAGTAACTTTATGGTAGAAAAGTTTGAAAGACACCACTTTTATCAAATGGTCAAATTGAACATTAGTTATTAAAACCATGCATGTCCAGGTATGATGTTTTGAGAAAAGCACAGAATTACTTCTATGATCCTGGAACCTGAATCTAATCATGAAGAAACATCAGACACACTTAAACTGAGGGAAATTCTATAAAATAATTGGAATCACCTTCAAAAACATTGAATTCATAAAAGCAAGGGTAGACTGAAAAAATAGTCCAGACTCAAGGAGACAAAAGAGACACTGCTAAATGTAGTGTGTGATTCTGAACTGAATCCTTTTGTTACAAAAAATATCATTGCATCAATTGGTGAAAGGAATGTGGTCTGTGGACTCAAGGGCAGGAATGTATCAAAGTTTATTTCCTGATTTTATTGGTTGTGTTGCAGTTAAGTAGAAGGAGATTGTAATTTGTAAAAAATCAAAATGCACATTAAAATGTTTAGAGATAATGAACCATCAGGTCAGCAATTTACAAGTATTCAGGAAAAATTAGTTATTTGTGTTGTATATTTAGCTTTTTTTCGCAAATTTTCGATTGTTTCAAACTTTAAAGAAAGCAACCAATAGCAAAATAAAAAAAAAGTATGAAGTAGCTTAAGTAGTACTTAGAAGTAGGTGTACTGCCTTCATAATTTATAATTTAAAAAAGAAAGATAAAAGTTAATAAATTAACTTTTCTATTAATAAGCTAGAAAAAAACCACCCAGCTAACTAAACTCTAAGAAAATAGAAGAAAGAGGAAAATAAAAAGTCAAACAACAAAGCAAATGAAATAGATGACAAAGAAACAATAGAGAGGACACATAGGGACCCTTCTCCACTGTTAGGCAGCAGCTAGGACTTCCTCACTTAGGCAATAGATGCTCTTGTAGAAGGAGAAGAAAAGTGAGTTCTTAGATTTTGAATTTCAAAACCTTGGACATTTTTGTATCAAACATGAAGGTTCTAAAAATCTCAAAGCATGATATTAATGTTACAAACAAAAGAGTTGGGAAAAAAATGGATGAAAATCCAGTGTTCTTCACTCAATAATAAATAAAGATCCCCTTAGCTGAAGAAGAGAAAATGAGAACATGGTCAGAAAGAAGGCATAGAGCTTAAAAGTTTGGTGGTGTCTCTGTGAAGGGACTTTGACACTGACCCTCCCTCACCAGAGCTGGGAGAACTGCCCCTGGTTAGAAGAATATGGGAGCAGAAAACTATCTGGTCTTATATCTTGGGGGAACCCAAGGAGGGCTCCTGCCACACAGATTCCCCTGTGCCCACCACAGCAAGAAACAGTAAAAAAAAAAATGGCTGTGTAAGGATTCAGGTAACCAGTTATAGAGAGCCTCCTCACATCCAAACTATCTTTGAAAAAGTCACATAGTTTCTATAGGCCCAAAAGGCTAAGAATGTTTAGCTTAAGAAATAGGATAGCATTAGACAGGTGAAGAAAGTTCATATAGGATGGTGATATCTTGGATATTTGCATGGGTCAACACCAGAGAACCAGAAATATGTTACCAAAAATACCTCTCAGTAAATGTCAGCATGAATAGCTGATAGTTCCCATCCTAGCATCCACGTTTGTGTGTGTGTGTGTGTGTGTGTGTGTGTGTGTGTGTGTGTGTATTAATTGAACATAGTCTAAAATGTATCCCAGTGGCTCTTTTACAAGTTATCAGTTGAATGTACAGACAGATAGGTGGTAGATGAATGGATGGATGGATGGATGAATACATGGATGTGTAAGTGGATGAATAATAAAAGGGCAATTCCTAAACTACATCAATCTAAAAGCCACCGTGTTATATCACTTCATGCTGCTAAGAATGCCACAAAGAGAATAACCATATCATACCCTTACTCACTCATGCTCATCCTCACAGTGCTTTCCAATATCAGTAGCAACTAAAACTGAGGGAAGAATGGGTTCTTACCATTTCATCTGCAGCTGAAGCAGTCCCAAGGTCAGTAGATACAGCAAGTGGCTTTGCAAAAATGTACATTGGAAAAAAAGATCATTGGCAGTTACAGACACTGAAAGGTGTCTTAAAAAGACATGTTTCCCAAATTTGCTTGTTTCCTGGTAAAAAATAAAGGACATTTGAATTATTTTCTGCCCTGTTTGGAATCTTTTCTTTTTAGTTTGGCCTTACTAAGTTTTCATTGCATACCTATGGAGATCTTAATGGAAGTAAATTTGTAATTCTAAAGCAGTCTACAAATGTACACTCACACAGCATAACAAAACTGCAATTTTAGCAGATTTTTTTTTTTCTATCCTAGATTGTGTAGTTCTTAAAGGAAAATGTTGATGCAGTGGTGCATCACAAGTGCTGTTAGAGAAGTCCAAGGGAAAAAGAGTATAGCATGGTGATCAACCTTGGCAGTCCTCACATATAGCATGATTATATTGTAATACTGTTTGATGCAATCGTACATTTTATCAGTTTCAAGAGATGAATATCACCTCACTTCAAACAATATGATACAGTCTCATTGTATAAAATTATGGCTGCTGTCAATCAGCATATGGCATAACCCTTAAAGTGCCATCTTTGAGGAATGTCATAAAAATGATTACAACACTTGCATTAATTAGTAAGTTTTTGCACTAAACCAAGCAAAACCTGTTAAGACAATTTATCTGCTATATCTCCGTTCATTTTTATCATTACAGAAACATGTATATAAGTAATATATGCATGCATTCAGCATATGCTTAATTTATTAGAGTAGCCTCATTAATAAAAATTCTATCATGTGTATGAGTCCCCCAACCCCCATATGGATAAGTAAGGATTTTGTTTTCTAATTCTCAAACATATTTCTACCTTGAACCAACTAGCCTATCAAAGTAAGAAGTAGTGCAAAGTAAGGACAAACATGAAATTATCACTAGACCTAAGTTTTTGATAAAACAAACTGAGAATTTAAGATCGACAAAATATCCACATAACAAGTAAGTGGCATGTGGATATGTTTTGATATAACAAATACAAACTCAGAGTCTTTTGAATGTCATTAATTTCACTTTGTCAGTGCTAATTGTTAGATACAACATTTTGAGGGAATAAGAATTAATGATCTTTTTTTACATTAGCTATGGAATATTCTCCCTCTAGGTTGAGGTTGTGTTTCTCTGTTATCAGTTATGTCTGTGTCTTTGGTTTTGCAGTCTTCATCATTATATCTATTGTTTCAACTTTTTTCCAATGGATACATAATTTGAGACATTACAGTTTTAATATGTTACATACTAATTCTACCCAAAACTTAACACACTTTCTCACGGAAACCAAAACCCCCAAATATAACTGTTTGTTGAGCATGGAGTCAGTGTTTGAGTAGAATGTTTATATTCTAATAATGCCTCAAAGATTCATTTTATTTGTATGAGCGTATATACAAGTCATTTAGGCTATATATGTGAATACACTCACATAATATATACCCATACATACATATTTGGAAATCAAAAATTTAGTAACCATGCCCACCCTTCATTACAGATTCGAAGTTTTTTTTTATTGCAAACAGCAAATTGTACAGTAGAGCACCTACCTGAGTCAATATTCCATCAGGACAGACAGCCATGGGAGCTCATTAAATAGCTTAAACGGACAGACATCTGATGGTACATATGTGAAGGGTGAAGTGCCAGCTCATCTGTTTCAGTAGAGACTCTGTGAGAAAGCAGAATTGTCAAAAACCTATTGCTTCTTTTTTGCTTTCAGTAGAGCCAGTCAGTTTAGCTCTTTGTTCATATTTTTAAGGAACTGTTGGTACTTGGGGGGAAAAACACTGGGGTAGTTCATTCAGGGAGTATTTGCTCCTTTTCTAAAGCTTTTATACGTTACCCACAGAGAAGGACTTAATATGTCAGTCTCCTTTTTTATTTTTCCTGTCATTAGTCAGATGACACACAGAGAGAAGGACAGAGGTGAGAAAAGAAAAAGAAGACACTAGTAAAGAAGAGAAGAGAAAGTGAAGATGGAAAATTGAATGTGGGGAAAAGGACCACAGTTTCTCCATTTATCAATATGAGAATTTCAGAATATTCACTGTCAATAATGACCACACTTGAAAAACTGTTCTTTGGGATGAATCCAGCTGTGTGTGACTTACGCTATAATTACATTCTGAAATCTGTGAGACATTGCTCAGTTGAAAAATCTTGAAAATAGGCTTGAAATTTGAAACTAAAGTTTCTAGTTTAAGCTTTCTCTAAATTGCTGTGCAATTGGGAGCACATTATTTGTCCTACTAAGTACATTTTGTTATCCCTAGTTATTAAAAACAAAAAGGAGATAATACTTAATCTACCTATTCACATGCTTAATGTGAAAATGTGAGATATTGAGTATTTGAGAGTGTACTGAAAGATTCAAAATAAATAGCAAAATTTAGACATTAAAACTAAATAAGATTTTTTGGGGGGGTGTTGACTGAGCAAAATATTTACACTAAAATATCAACTGATGAGTTCAGTTAATAAAAGTGCATGACTTGCCAAAAAATGAATTTGTATTCATTATAAAAATTCCATGATAATTAATGCACTCATTAATGATCAATATCAATCTCAATTGAAGGTTTATTATTTTAAAGAGGATGGTCAATTAGCAGTTTGACGTCATGAAAAAGAGATAACCAACTGACTGATGGGTCCCCATAAAGTTTTTTTTTAATTTGTTTTAAAAGTATCTTCTTTAGAAGTGAGTTCAAATGCACATCACTCGTTCTCCTTTCAGAAAATGAATATATATGTTGTTTAAAAGGCATCTCTAAACAACAAAGGATGCAGTCTGGCATATGTAACAAGAAATGAGCACATCTTCTAAATGGCTTGATGGTTGGTGTAAGTTCTATTCTCTCGCACAGTAATATAACTGGATTGCTCTTTAAATTAAGTGAATTTGTATGTCCGCTTTCTCTTAATGGAATCAGTTTTGATATACTCTTTGTTCGTGCTGTTACAGGCTTCAGTCTAAGGGTTCTTTGTATTAACTTTTTAAAGTTACATTACAAAGAGGTTTTTAGAATTCCCAACAGGCTTTTATTTAACCAAAGCTTTTGATCTCAAACCTGCTGGGGCCTACTGAAATCCTTACCAATTCTCCAGTAACTCCTCACTATTGGAATTTGAAAAGACCCACCTGAAGGATTGAACTACTGGTATGGTTTCGGCCATCCTTTACATCGCTCTATTCAAGAAGACTGAAAGGGGGTTTAGTGCACCCTTTCTGATCTGCTAAGCAGCCTAAGGTGTCCTTTGCATAAATTGTACTCCTGAGGAAATAAAAATCAGGAGGACACAGACCTATATACCTTATTTCCTGCTATCTTCAGTTAAAGGGGAATTGCAGGGGGTCTACTTAACATCCTTTGCTACCTAAATACCTTTTGGACATGGGAACTCAATAAAAGAACTTTCATTGCATCCATTACCCTACTGTGGTGCATAACAAATTAGATTTAAAAGGATACTTTTTTCCCTTACAGCTATTCCCATCATTTTCTTTAAAATTTCAATTTAGCATCTAGTAACAGGTTATTTTACAATACACTTTAAAACTCTATAATGCCAATTATGTTGAGCATTATTTCCAAAAATTTAGGCTTCTATTATTATAGACAAATTGTAGGTTAAAAGACGAAGTGGAAAATTTATTGTGTTTAAAACATGTTAAATGTAAAGCAAATATTGTTTTTGAATAACTTTTAAAAATATAAATGTGCATTAATTTTGTATTTGGCCCTGAACTCTTATATTTAGAAAAATTTTGCATTCGAAGTTGAATAATATCAATGACACATATTCACTGATTTTTGAGAAAGAGTGAAATAAAATTCTCAATTATAATATTTAAACATTTTTGTTTATTTTACTTAAAAACTTCATTGAGCAGAGATTTTAGGGCATGTTAACAGCAAGCACAGAAAGCAAATTAAACTTTACAAAGAACACGATATTTGCTGCTGTGTGAGCGAAGAGATTGCCTATGGACCACTTCTCTTATATAAATATTTATCTTTACCTTTTTATTAATGTGATGCAAAACTTCTTAATTATTTAAAACATTTTTTGGACTCATCTTGATAAATAGGGATCAACTTGCTCCTATATTACTGTCATTGCATCAGATGTTATTATCCCTGATAAGAACTCAAATTAGTTTTATGCCACAGAACTAGAGAGAAATACATAAGTATTTCCAGAAGCTGTAAAGTATTTGCCATTCAGTGCTCACTGCTAGAGGGCATACTCTATCATGCTGCACATATACCATCTCTTTCCAGATATTAGGGGTCCTTGGTGTCAGGACGGTTTGCCTCTCCCTGTTCCCAGAACAGTAGCCTGACACATGAATATGCAGTAGAATTGTCAGGCATTGTGTTCAATTTGGGTTTCAGAAATAATGTTACCATACCTGTAGAGTATGACGTAATTGTTTCATTTTTTGACTGGCTAATTGCCATAAATATTTGTTACACATCTGATTTGTAGATATGTATGAGTACCTGCCTGATGGAATATTATTTTCTTCAGTTAATAATAACATTGATGAAGATAAGATATTATGAATTCTTTTTTGGAGAAAAAGAACTCAAAGACTTGCAGAACTGTTAGAATGGTAGGAATTATAAAAAAATTTGATTTCTGATTTTTATAGATAATACATGTTACTTATATGTTGTGTTACAGTAATCCTCTGCTTCTTTGCAAAAAAAAGTTTTTTATGCATAGACAAAATTTTTAAAAACTATTTTTTGTAATTTCAAATTTACAGTCATTTTGTCTTATTTGTAGTGTAAGTACAATTTGGGGACAATTACTCTGCAATATCTATCAGTTTAAAATGTGTATTACCTTTGATTTAAAAAAATATACTTCCAAAATATAGCCTTTACAAATACAACATTGGTACAGCTGTATTTAGAAGCCTGTTCAATAGTGCATTGTGTATAAGAACAAAAGTTGCAATCAATCTAAATGGGATTGCTAATAAGATATCAAACATGCTACCATGAATGCACTGTCATGATTTGCAACCTTATCAAGTGTCAAGTACTTTGTCTTATTCCACATGGCAACCACATCAGGTAGGTTTTGTCAATATTTTATGGGTTTAGAAAGTGAGGTACAGAGAAATTAAGTAATTAATCAAAGTCACAGAATTACTAATGGTGGAGCTAAGATTCAACCCCCGCCAAGCCACTTGGTTGACAAGCACATGAACTTAACCCTCTATTATAATACTTGTATATAAAGAATGAGACAGTTTTAGGCATCGTAAAATGAAAAAAATGGCTAAGAAATATAATTTTAAAAACTGAAGTAACAAAGAGGAAGTATGGTATGTTGCCATTTTGGTAAAAATTATATTCATGTACGTTAGAATACGAAAAGAAAAGTGTAAAGGAATGTTCACCAGGCTATTCACGTGATAGTTTCTGTGGGTGGGGCTCTCACTTTCTACCTTATATATTTCTGTAATATTTATATATTTTATAAATATACATAATAAAACAATACAAATATTTCTTTAAAATATTAACATATAATTAAAGGAATCAATAAAAGTAATGAATTATTTCATCTAATATGTAGCACTTTTTCAAGATCTCGAGTGCTGACAGTCAATTTGGCTTTTTTTAAACAAAGCAGAAATAAATTATATCACAGGATTTTCATACTATGGACATTAATTATTGCAGTCTGTTTTGAGAGAGGATGGTGTTCTATGACAAAGAAAGCCTCAACACAGAGTTTTTCCTTGTGTAAGCAAGTTTTGCAAGTGACTTGTCTTATAACTATTGAATAAAATCCCCATTTTATTAAGAGTTATCCTAATTTTTATTTCACATTCCCATATCAGAACACAAATCTTTATTCTTTTAAAGTTTTTTAGGAAAGGAGAATTCTCACAACCTTTCTAATATATAAAAACACTTTCTACTTTTGCACTTATAAATTGCTTATATGGGCAGACATTTCGTCCATGTTTCTGAGGAGGGAAAATATCTGGGCTTTTTATTTTGAAGTTAAAGATGGTATTTGATACACTACTGGCCTAAACACAGAGTCTGGGCTGGTTCTAGCTTTACTTCTTGCATTTCAGCATTGAAAAAATAATCAGTCATGGTTAATGTTTTCAAGAATTCTAAAACTTTGCTTATGGATATTATATGATTTTAAAAGGTGATAAAGAACATTTCCTGTAATCAAAGGCGAGTAAAAAAAAAATGGCATCTAAAGGAGTAAATCAGCCAAACAAAAATTCAACCCAACACCAAGCTCATTGTCAGAATCACAGCTGCCACATCAACCAATGAGAACTGAAAGGAAGGCAGCCAAGAAGTCAGGTGCCGAGGCTGGAAAGACTGTTCCAGATCCATTGGCAGTTGGCCCTTCAGCTGCTGTACAACCCCCATATGGGCCCAGGGGTGTTGGATCTGGTTTTGAACCACAGGAGGGGAGTGAAGTAAAGTGCAATCAATATTATCAACAGCAAGACTGTCAAGTTAATAATGATAATATGTTCATGGGAAAATATATTGTTTTGATTTTTGGTTCCATGGGGAGGAGGGCCCAGGGAGAAAGCATGTAGCAACTCTGAAAATTTAATCTACCCCTCTGCACAGAAACTGGTTATGGTGGTCTAGTTTTCCTTTAACCTTTTGATTCCTGCAGGTAGCGTGTCTTATTTACTAAGTAGGGTCTTGCAAAATATGGAGAGAAGTGAACATCAGGTTTAAAAGGGAGGTGTGGTTAGAAAAAACACGATACTCAGATTTTAAATGGAAAATGAGTTTTTGAATTTGGCATTAACAGAGAGCTGTCATGTTCCTTTTCTCCAATAGAGAAAATAAGTGACACAAAATAGAAAATAAATGACCTTTGCTGTAATTAGCAACTCACTGTGTTTCTTTGGTGTCACAAATGCACTTAGTATCTAATAAAAAATTATAATCATAGAACACCTCCTCCTCAAAAAAAGGAATAAATGGAGAAGACATCTTTATGGCAAGTCATCTTATAACACCTTGAAACTAATGAGTGTCCTGCTTTCATAGAGCAAGCACTTCATAAATGTCAAAAACTGAATACAATTTGCTGAATCTTGAGGATGTCTTTGCTGTCTGTATTTCTCCCCCAATAGTCACCCTGTTGTATGTTCTCCAATTTGTATTATTACACTCTCACTTTGATTCTGAGACTTTGTATAAAAACTTTATGAATCTTTTCCTTAATGATACACACCTTAGCCCACTGGAGTGAACAGCACCTGGTATGGGACCCTGAACATAGTATGTTCTCAATAAATGCTTGTCAATTTTATTGATCATCACTAGGAATTGTGAGATATTATGGGGAATATGAAGGACCTTATACATTCTAAGTTTTAACGGGAGATACAGAAGGTATAACAAACACAAATGAAATATAATAAAAATGTAATATTTCTGTAATAGAAATATGCTAACATAACTTTATCATATACACATGCATAAAGAAGAGGCATTTGTAGTGGCCAGAGGTTAACTTTTCAATGTAGTTCTAATGGAGGAGATAGATAAAATTTATGATAAAATCTAACATTCATTAAATACTTACCATTGGCCAAGCACAATGTTAGCTGCTTTAGAGGTATTGATTATCTCATTTAATTTTCACTACAATCTTCAAGTGGGTAATATTATTTCCTTTTTATAGATATAAAAACTGAGGCTCAAGTGGTCAAAGTAGTTGTACGAGATCAATAGGGAGGTAAGACAAAGTCTGAAGCAGAAAATTTGGCTCAGTAATTCCATATGAGGACATATGTCATGATCTGAATACTGGTTTTGTGCCACCCTGAAGTGCATATGTTGAAATTTTAATGCCCAGTGTGATGGCATTAGGAGGGGGGGCCTTTGGAAGGTGCTTAGGTCATAAGAGTGGCACCCTCATCAATGGGCTAGGTGCCCTTAGAAAAGAGATGCAAGAGAGCTTCCAGCTCCTCCTATCATGTGAGGACAGAGTGAGAAGCGTTATCTACAAATGATGAAACGGGTCTCCCAACCATGGTGCAACCTGATCTTGGGCTCTCAGTCTCCAGAACAGTGAGAAATCAATATTTATTGTTTATAACCTATTTTGTTATAGCAGCCCTAATGTACTAAAACAACATACCACGATATGGAAGAACAGGAATATTAAAGTCGTAAGTTGGGAGCTTTGTTCAGGCATAATCACAGCTTCACATTTAAGACTCAGTTGAGAACTGAAATGTATCAATTTGGCTAAGGGTTTACCTCTAGAGATCCAGTTATCTTTTTGTCTCCTCAACAGCCAGTGTCTGTAACTCTCTACTGTTGAGCGTTACTCTGCTCATGACCCTCTCTGTCTCCGATGGTGCTTCTCCTGCTGCTTCTCACTTGCACACATTCTCTCTGGCCTCTTTTCTCCCTCAGACTTCTGGCTAATCCCATCTTCCCTTGTCATATGGTGTCTGCTTAAAGACTCCTTCCTGATTGGATGCCTCTTGGCCTCTGAACCTCTCTCCTCTCTATGGCTTTCCCTGATGTCTCCTTTCTACGCCTCTGGGACTGGCTCAGTGATCAGCTAGCATGTAGTCACACCCATGGAGGGGAATTCTGTCTTCTCAGGCCACCTCAGTGAACCAGGGCCTGACAGGAGATAGCAGCCTTTAGGTAAAAGGCTAATCTCAAATTGAATTGGCAAGGCCAGATTTGATAGTTAATTTTATGCATTAACTTGGCTAGGCTGTGGTACCGAGTTTTTGATTAAAAATCAGTCTAGATTTTGCTGTGAAGATATTTTTTAGATTAATATTGAAACCAGTAGACTTTGAGTAAAGCAAATTACTCTCAATAATGTGGATAGTCCTTCAGATTAAAGACTTAAGGGAAAAGGCTAAGGTCTCTCTAGGAAGAACTCAGCCTCCAGACTGTCTTCAGACTCAAGATGCAGCATCAATTCCTCTCTGGGTCTCCAGCCTGCTGCCTTTTCTGCAGATTTCAGACTTGCTAGACCCCACAATAACATGAGCCAATTCTATAAAATAATATATCTCTTTCTTGTTATGTACATTTATACATCCGCTTAGTTGTGTTTCTCTGGAAAACTCTGATTAATAGACTGGGGTAGCAGGTTCATAAAAATAGTGACTTATGACTAAACAAAACAAAACAAAACAAAAAACACAAAAACATTGCGTTCAATATAAAGGGAGACAAAAAGAATGGAAACTAACTAGTTGCTCTGAGCAATGAGTGACAAGACTAAGAATACCTTAAATAAATAAACATGAGATGGCTTTGAATTGGCACATAGAATATCAGACAGTCAATCATAAGGAAATTTTCATTATATCTAAAGCTAGCACTTCTAGTGAGATGAAAACAAGTAGAATGGTTTAGTTTAATTTCAGTTAGAGACAAGGATGGGAAACTTTTATTCAAAATCTACTAGATGTCAGGCCCTTCTATGTACATGATCTCATTTAATTATCACAACATCCTGCCAAGTTACTCTCTGAGATTTAAAGAGATAAGCAACTTGCCATGGTTACTTAGAAAGTAAGTGATAGACTTTTTCCTTGACTCTGGATACCAAAACAAAGCCACTTATCACTAGTTTCAAAGTTGATGTGAATTTGCTTTCACCTCAAGACTACTGTGCGTTATACCTTTGGTGGGGACAGGTGCCCTGCTTTGTGTTTCCTCATCTTTTAAATTGCAGCCTGAATGTTCTCTTTAGAAACTCATTTTCTGATCTCACCCAGACTAAATCAGGACCACTTGCTATAGCTCTCCAAGCTCCCAGCATTTTTTTTTCATAACATTCGTAATTATGTGTTTGTGTAAAATAATTTCTTTAATTTAGTCTTCTGCACTAACTTATATGAGGACAAGAATTATACCTTTTTGGTTCATCATTTTAATTTCGGGGCTTAGTGTAGTACTTAGAATGTGGGAGTGACTCGATAAATATATATTGAATAAAGTAATTTGAATGAATTTGAAACAAAATCTGGCTAATGCCATAGGTATTTCTCTCTCCCATTGCATCACATGGCTTTCTGATTCTTTCAACTAAAAAGTTACAGATTTCTGACATGTAAAAAGAAATAGAAAAGCACCTATCCCAACCTCTGCCCCAATTCAAACTTTACCTAAAAAGAAGCCCATTTTTTAAACAGCACCACAGTATTATTTTACTATCAATGGAATTTTCCCTCTCCATGCTCAAAACCTCAGAATGAGATTTGCCTTTCTCTACCTCTGATTAAGCCCATTAAACCAAGTATTAAAACATGTACACAAAATGTGTGATGTAATTTTTTATCTATGCTAAAGGTTTTAAAGGAACTGTTAAAGCAGATACTTCAAATATATTTTCAAATATAATTTATTAGTCCAAGAAAAATCAGAAACATACAAATATAAGGAACTGTCCTACGTGAACCTAGGTAAGAGCACTAGGTGACCTGTATATTTAAAACACTCCAACTAAATGTGTCAAAACTCTAGGAATGCATGTTTATCAATTATGAATGTTATATAAATCCATTATATTTTATAGAAAACAAAATATTAAGACTATTCAACATCAAATTGCACCTCAGCAACATGGATTTTTAATACCTTAATTCTTCGGGTGCTGTTGATTCTCCCCGGCAGAAAGCTGTAAGAAAAAATTCTAAGGGCAGAAAATCAAAGATCACATATTCTGCACTTTTCATTTGCCCAGCTCCTTTACTTAAGTGTTTGTCAGATTTTGGAAGATGTATCATATGTTTCACCACACTTGAAACATCTGCTTCAAACATATCAGATAAACTTGAAGATTATTCATGTATTGAAGGTTCGGTTTCAAATTTGTACCTTAATATCAACACACTGATTGTACAAACTTTAAATACCTTACATGGTACAAAAGTCAGATGGAATTCAAAAGCTAACTTTTTTTTCTAAGCTCATATTTCAATTTGTCTAGTCTTATGACTCATCATTAACGTTAAATATGGACTCTGCACACACAGTTAAACCTTAATATATAATTCTTTATCAGTCAAGAATGTGCTTAGCTGGAAGTTACAGAAAACCAGAAACTTGATTTAAACAAATAGATATTTTATTATCTCCCTTAACAAAATGTTTGGAGTGAGGTAGCTGCTGACCTTGGGTCAATAGTTCAACAATGTTAGGACAGACGTCAATATAATTCTCTTGGTTTTTTGCTATGCTTCCTCAAGGCTGAAGTACAGTTGCTGCATGTCTAGACATCAAGAAACCAAAAGCTTTCCCAGAATCTATATTAGCATTCTGATTATGTCTCACTGTGTCTCACTGGATAAAACTATGTCACATGGCCTTTCCCAGAATTGAGGGAATCAGGAGAGTATGATGGACATATTGCCAATCTAATCAAAATTGGTACTGTGTGTGTGTGTGTGTGTGTGTGTGTGTGTGTGTGTGAGGAAGAAGGAAAAAGATGGCTGTTAGGTAGTCAATTATTGATGCCTGCCATGGACTCCATTGCAAAGAAACTTTTTTTCTTATTAATAGCCATACGAAATGAGTGATGTCCAGTTGTTTAGGTGCTGGGGATTTTTGAGGGCATAAAAAGGGAGATATTAGAATGCCTCTTTTCCTTACTTTTGTTACTACTTTGAAGTATCATGTTTCTTTTAGTTGAAAGAAACTTAGCAATCACTTACTCTAAATTCTTTATTTTATCCAGAGATAGAGAACTAAAGAGCATTAATTAAATATGCAGGATCACAAAATTAGTGGATTATCTAGAACAAAATCACATATTTCCTGATTTAGTCCAATGGCCTTTCCTGTGTACCACACTGTCTCTTTTTATTCTACCTCTTGTTGCTGCATAATTTGTCTAAAGTGAACAAGTGGCTGTACTATACTCTCTCTTCATTTTTGTTTTCTTCCATGTTGAGAATCCTATCTTTTTCAAGAGGAATTCTTGAAATTATCATTTCCAAGTCTTCTTTACAAGTAGTTATAGGAACATGAATATTGGCTAATAAGGTTTTAATAAATGTTAGTTCTAATTTCATATATCTTTGCTGTGATTAATGAAATATTTGTACTTTCTATGATTTCATATTGCATTGATGATTTCCATTTACTATGCTTCACTTTGTAATTTTTTTTCTTATTTCTATTTAGATTTATCTTTTTTGTTATTAAGTGAAAATTATATGTTCTATTTCTACTCTTCAATAGTGCTCATAAGTTTTGTTAACAAGCACACTTGACCTATTTATTTTAATTTCCAAACACTACACTCTTCTACCATCAATATATTATATTACTTCCCCTTTGTTTTTGTCCCCTAAACTGAGATTTTATTTTTTTACCTGGATATTTATTTAGATTTACCCACATATTTACCAAATTCTTTGATTAGCATAGTTTGTACCTCTTCTTTCTTCTGGTTTGCTATTCTTCTTATTCAAGTACATCCTTTAGTGGACCTTTCAGTAAGAAATCTGAGAATGATAAACTATCAGTCTTTATTCAAAAATCTCTTTATCATAGTCTTAATCTTTCATTATAGTCGATTTGACTACAAAATTCTAAGTTGATAGTTGTTTTTCTCATAGCACTTTGAGGATATTATTCCATTTCCTGCTGATTCTATTTACATTGATGAAAAGTCTGCTTTAGCTTAAATGTTCTACAGGTAATCTGAGTTTACTTTCTAGTTGCTTTATATCTGTTTGTCTGTGTAAGTGTGTAATATATGTATATATACTGTAACTTAAATATTATTTATTTTAATTACATTGTTCCTAGGTATGGATTTATTTTTATGTCATCTCTCTACAACTCTTATTAGATATATGTTTGACCATCTTATTCTTTCTTTCATGTCTCTTAGCGTTTTCAAAAAATTGCATTTGGTCTTCTTTCCCCTATTCTAATTAGAGATAATTTCCTTAAATATGTCTTCCAATTCAGGCATAAGCTCTTTAGCTATTGATTAGCTCATCCACTGAGGATTTAATGAACATAATTCTCATTTCTATAAGTTTTATTTGCTTATTTTTCAAAATTGCCTTTTCTTTTTTATTACGTTCTATTTTTTAATTTTAATATATATTTCTTCTTTAATAAAATTTATCATCCTAAACATATTATATTATAGAGTTCAATTCTTATATTAAAGTATTAAGGGTACTAATCTTTCTGTTGTATGTCTCTTGACTCTCTCTTATGGAAAACCATTTTCTTTTGTATCTTGTCATTTTTATATTGTGAGCATTTTTTTAGGTGTAAGATTCTTGGGTATCCCAGGCTATGTCAGTAACTCTAAACATAGGTTTGGGGTTTGCTACTGCTACTGTCAGGTTCATTTCCTCTTTTTGACATTAAGTTCTTGAGAGTTTCATATAACTCAGGTAGAATGAACTCACACTCTAAACTTGCATAAGCTGCATCTTTGGGGGTTTGATATTTACTGATATTTACTTCCTTTGATATTTACTTCCTTTGTAGCAAGCAGAAACAAATTTTCTGTTGTTTACCTAAATTATTATCTTCCATAGTTACTGTGGTATCAATCATGTCTTTGCCAATTTAACCACAAATTTCTTCTTTATTTCTAAAGCAGAGAATTTTATTCTTTCTTTTAAACTAACCATATATTTTTTATTATATTACATCCAGATTTTTCATAAGTTAGCAGTGAAGTAGCTTGCCATGTTGCTAGAAACAAAAATCTCATTATTCTTATTAGTATTAGTTAATTTGATTAAAATACTACTCATCAAAAGACTGCGGCCATTCTTATTATTCTTGATGTTTCTCTGCCATTTTAAGAACAGAATATATAATTGGAATCAAATCCTCAACTATTCTGGGTAGCAAATTTTTTATATTGTTTTTACATGATTGGTTTCCATATTTCAGATTATGCTTATAGCATAGAGATAGAGAGAAACAATTTGCATGGATTTACATCAGTCACACACCAACTTGAATTCCTTTAGGCAAAATAATATCAGAATTTTACCTATAGAGTTCTTGAATATTAATTAATATTTTTACTCCTTTCCTTTGAGATTCACATTTTAATTTTACCTACTTCCCCTTTTCTTCACTCCTATTATAACTCCAAAAGGGGAAAAGATGAGATGAGAATAGTGAAAGGATCTGTGGGAAATAACAGCAGCAACAACAAAAATATTAAGTAATAAATTGGCAGAAGAAAGAAAATAAAAAAGATTAAAGAGAGTAAATTTTCAGGAGTGGCAAAAATCATATGATGGTATCCCAAAGAACACAAACAAAGGCATTATGGGTCAATGATAAGAGAAAGGAGGTTTGGGTGCTGGGATGGAGAAGGTATAAAGCACTGTGTGTGATGAGGAGAGGAAAAGAATAAACATCTTTTATGTCTGCTGTGTGCTGGACAGAATACTAGACACTTTTATGCATAACTCATACATGGCATCAACAAATGTGTAAACTAGAAATGATTATTTCATTTTATAAATCAATTTAGTCATATAAATTAAATAACCACGATCTGAAGAGATAGTAAAACGTAGGTGAAAATTCATGCCTAAACCTAAGTGTTTTCACCAAAAACTGCGGCAGGATTGGAAAGGTCACTCTCCACCCTCTGTGTGGAACATAGGACAGATGCCCCTGATTTTTTCTTCTTTTCTTTGCCAGCTAATTACATCTCTGATTAGTACAGGACAAAAGAAAATGCACAGAAGTGGAGGCTGACAAGGTCGAGAAGGAAATGGCTGAGAGAAAGGAAGATGATTCATTTATAAGCTCTTTGTCCTCTAGAGATGTAATAGGCCTCCTAAGAGGAGAAACTCAGTGTCTGTGGGGACAGCTTGGCCCCTGAAGAAAGTGTCACCCAGAGGTGAGTGGGAAGAGAAGTGCTGAAGCATTTTAAAACTTCCTACCTCAGCAGTGAATTAACTCTCCAGTGTTTCTTAAGCATCTGTACAGTGCATAGGACTGCTTGTCATTCTTGTTTAAGACTCACCACCACTTATATAGAGTTTGCTGCATGATTCACCCCTTAATACCCTTCCCAAACCAAAATGGCATTATACAACAATTTAAAAACTGAATGAATGTCTTATCTTCTGTTGCTACTATTAGACTGAAAAGTCATGTCAGGTATATGGTGAGGTAAACTCATTTTGTCATTCAAGTTCAAAAAGTCAGATGCCCCTTCCTTTAAAAAAAATTAAAAATTCTTGGTAATTTTTAAATCACCATTTCCATTGTGTAATTTTTTTCAGAGATGGAAATAAAGGTCATTTTTAATCTTTAAATTCTAGTTTAGTGTTATCTCGCATCAATTCTTGATAAACCCATTATTTTAAATCGTCTATTCTAATTAGAGAAAAGTTTGGAGTTTTCAATCAAGAATGATTCTTTCTTTCGTCTCTCTCAAGGTGCATGCAAAGCCTGCTAAATATTTTAGAGCTCGGGTGGACCACCCTCTACAAATCTTAAATTGCCCATGCCTTTCAACTCTCTTTCTCTTTTAAAGCTTCTAGGTTAAAAATTAAGCCCCTACAGTGAAGGGCACCTGTATTGGCTCACCCTATTATGCTGCTATACTGAAATGCTTTACAGCTGTCTAAATTAGCATAATTAAATCCACATCAGTTAAAACCTAAATCACTTCTCTCCCCTTCACATGTAGATGGTGACATTTGTCTAAGGTGGGACGTAACAAAGGAACTTTTTAACAGTGGAAGATCTGGCTGAAAAGGAGGTAATAGGATTGGTCTATTGTCTCGGGTTCACCTTAGGACTAAGAGCAGTGGTCAGTGAGAGCTGTTTGGCCAAAGAAGTATGCAGTTTGCATTTCAATGCTGCTGGCAGGCAGAGCTGGCCATTAGAGATGTGCATTTTACAACAGGCCTCCATTGCTCTTTATTCTCCAGTAATGAGGGTAAACAAAGCACCATTATGACTTTGGGGATGGTGGTTGATTTTAAACTGGAGAAGCCTGGTGACCTCAGGATAGTGACAAGACTACACCGTGTGGTGCTGGCAAGAAAATTCCTGGAGATGAAAATTGACGTGGGGTCCAGGGGTTAATTTCTGGAACAGACAAATTTGCATACAAATGAAAAATGATGGGATTTTCGTTCTCCTAAATTTTCAATGTCATCAGCATCAAACAGCAGCCCTCGCTCCCTTGCCGTTTGAAGAATATTCATTACTTGAGAAGAAGGGGCATCTTGTTTGGTGTTCAACTCAATGCAGGTCAACGACTTAATTTGTGAAACTTCATCTGCAGGGTGAATTTTCTCTGTCTTTGTAATTCTTCCAAAAATGGGTTCAATGCTATTTATTTTTATAATCATAAACTTTTCTGAATAAACATTGAGTGGCTTATGCTTGACTACTTTGAACATTTACCTTTTTCACTCTGGTGAGTTATTTTACCCGATGTAGCTGGCCTTTTCTTTTTTTCGTTGTTGCACAAGATGGCAACTTGATCTATGTTAAGTTACTGAAAATGAGAGATAGGCATGACAATACCTATTAATTTCCCCAATGCACATGATATTTCTTCATTCTTATCCTGACTTTTAGTTATTTGTTTTTTTCATATTTAACAGTTGAAGATCTGGCTGAAAAGAAATTAGTCTGATGTTTGTAAAGACTGTTCCCATATACCCCTGCCCCGCACCCCACATGCACAACTGTCCCCCATTATCAACATCCCCCACCAGAGTGGTACATTTGTTACAGCTAATGAACCTCCACATCATCATCACCCAAATTACATATTTTCCATTACGGTTCACACTTGCTGTCGCATATTCTATGGTTTTGGACAAATGTATATACACATATCCAGCCTTATAGTATAATTGTCCTAAAAAGCCTCTGTGCTCCGCTTATTTATCCTCCCTCCTGTTCCCAAACACTGGAAACAACTTTTTACTGTATCTATAGTTTTTCCTATTCAAGAATGTCATGTACTTGAAATCATACAATATGTAGCCTTTTGGATTGCCTTGTTTCACTTAGCAATATGCACTGAAGTTTTCTTCATGTCTTTTCATGACTTGACAGCTCATTTGTTTTTAGCGCTAAATAATATTCCTTTGTCTGGATGTACCACAGTTCGTTTATCTTTCAGCTATTGAAATATATCTTGGTTGCTTCTATTTATGCTTTTCTGATAACACAATTCATACCTGCTCATTTTTGTAATATTAGAAAAATATAAGTATGCAGAAAGAAGAAATTAAAACTTCAGAGTAGCAGTTCTCAGAGATTACTGCTAGTTACCCCTTTTCCATGCTCTATTACTTTGAAGTTGAAGGTGGGAATATTTTCTGGTCCCTGCAGCAGAGCCAGCCCTCAAGATTAGCTAAGGCTGCCCTTAAGGAAATCCTGCCAGTGTCACTTTCTTATGAGACAGAATCTCTCTCCTTTCTCCACTGTAGCACTAGTGATCTACACAGCAGTCCCCAACCTTTTAGGCACCAGGGACCGGTGCTCCTGTGTGAACCTAATGCCTGATGATCTGAGGCTGAGGCTGAGGCTGTGAAGCTAGCGCTGGGGAGTGGCTGCAAATACAGGTGAAGCTTCACTGGCCTTCCGGCACTCACTTCTTGCTGTGCAGCCGTTCCTGAGAGGCCACAGACCAGTACCAGTCAGTGGTTTGAGAGCTGGTGACTCTGATCTTTGACTCCAAATAACTTTATGAAGACCCTAAATCTTTTCTTTTCTAAAATATAGATTACTCTAGATGCTGTTTCTAGATGCTGCTGCAAATTGATGCCTATTAAATTGCATCAAAAATTTTGTTTAAATTTTAGGACAATATTGAAATGGTTACATTTGTGTAATGGAACAAAAAGTATTTCCCTCAGTTCCTCAACTTTCCAGAACTACAGAATGTTTTGGCAGGTGTGCCCTATTCCATCAGCTCTTCTGACTTGCCTGCAGCTTCCATGCAGAATAGTTTGTGGTAGCTTTTATTTGGTCATTGAGTGCTCTTCATCACTACTTTTCTCTCATGGGTGAGATGCTTCCTTTAAAGTTTATTATTTTTCTCACTTTCTGAAATATTGATAAGAAAGAAAAAACCATGCATGAGCTTCGGAAATCTTATAAAAGAAGTTCCGACTTTCAGGATATGAAATAATTAAGAAATCACTTAAAGAAACAACATTAAGGCAGCTGAATTGCTATAATATATAAACCATAAAGGCAATATAATAACATGCATGGGAATAAAATATATTGGCTTTAACTTGGAACTTCACATGGACATACAGTTTAGTCATATATATCTTTGGTACAATGCATATCTTTAAAATCTATCTGAGTTTATTAGAAGTACTTGTGAGTTTTTATGTCAATTAAGTTATATTTATTGTAATTATGACACGCCAGAGTGGAATTTTGAGGCAATAAACAAAATATCTCAAAGTCCAGATGTCCTCTTTAGAGAAGGAGTTTTCTATTGATTCTAGTCTGCTTTCACCTAAATTCATGTAGTAAATATCACAAAGATATAATTAGTAAACTTGGTACAATATTTAGCCCTGGTCTCTGTGTGATGGAATTGTTTGACTGCTGAGTAACTGAAGCTTGTTTGCATCCCAGTGTGTAGTGAAAGGCAAACTTCAAAGAAAATATTATATCTCCTAACTCCAGCTTCTGAGTGTCTTGGAAGTATAATACAACAAGGCTTAAAACTCCCTGCTGTGGAAAGGGCAATTTGACACTGAAACCACTGTTAAATCACTATCGAAACACTGGTTTGCAAAAGAGTTCTTATTAGATAAATATAGTTAAAGCCTTAAAAGGCAGGAGGAAAATACACCCAAGACATAAGAAAAAAATGGGGGAAAAAGTCTTTAAAGTTGGACAGTATGTGTTGACAAAATTTGGAGATTTTAAAACATGTATCTACACATTTATTTTATAAATTGTACATAAGACTGGCTCCTTTTCCAGTGCAAAATCAAATATTTAGATTTGCAAAAACCTATGGAAGCCAGATTTTAGACAAAAAGGGATTTTTTTTGTCAGACTGTCAGTCTCTGAATTTCATCACAATCTGTTCAGCTGTTTTTGTTGCAGGCAGGCGTAAAACTCACTGGGTAAGTGTGTGTTTGTATTTATTATTAAAATGGGGATGCTAAATCTTGCTTTCTAACAGTCTTCACATTCTTTAAGCGTGTGTTGGTCACAGAGAAGCAGTCTCGTGAAGTACAAGTATGGAAGTCATACATGGAGGGGGAGGGACAGAAGGTGTAATGGCAAATGCCAAAGACCAGTAACTCTTTGGAAAATATGCTTTTTAAGCTTTTTAAAAAAAAATGACCATGGAGTTTCACCTCAGTAACTTTTCCTGCACCTATATGTACTAATTCTTGCCTTGAAAAGGATTGGGAAATAATTTGTTGGTGACAGATCTAAATGTTTTATTTAATCGTCATGATTCTTTTATTTTATCCTCTGTGCTAATCTAAAAATTAATAGCCTGGGTTGACAGTTTCAACATCCTTTAGTGTACGGGTATCATTATATACAAAGATTGCCTGAGAATATTAAAGATAGAAGTTGAACCTCCAGAAGGTAGAATAGTATATTAAAGAACAAACAAAGAAACAAATACCAAATTTTATATAATTGAATGTTTATGGAGCTAATTCTTCTTCCAGCTAGGGTTTCTGATACATGGCACTTGATATACAGTCACACCTAGCAAAAATGACATTTGAGATGATATTAAACTTCATTAAAAAAAGCTCTTTAGAAAAGGAAGATAATACAGTTGCTCTTAATCACAGCTGACTATTATGGAGTGAATATTTGAGGCCTTTTTCTTAAAGATTCACCTTTAACTGAATGTATTAGTTTGCTCAGGCTGCTATAACAAAATGCCACAAACTAAGTGACTTAAACAACAGACATTTACTGTCTCATACTTCTGTAGGTTGGGTGGCCAACATCAACCTGCCAGCTGGGTTGGTTTCTGGTGAAACGTTTCTTCCTGCCTTGCAGACAGAGCCTTCTTGTTTTGTCAACATATGAACTTCCTTCTGCGTGTGAATAGAGAATCTTTATTGTTTCCTTCTTTTATAAGGACACTGGCCCTATGGGATTAGGTCCCTATCCTTATGACCTCATTTAACCTTAATTTTCTCTTTAAATGCCCTATCTCCAATTACAGTCATATTCGGCGTTAGAACTTCAGCCTCTGAATTTGGGGGATACACAATCAGTCCATAACACTGAGAACTCCAGGTTTTTTTTTTTTGCATCTGGCTGATTTTACATAAACTCAGTGTAAAACTAGTCCCCATATTCTACTCACAATGTCTGATTTGCAGTTATATGTTTTTTCTGATTAGTGACACATGAAAAAAAAAGAATGATGTTGCTCCATAAATGGGGTTTGATAGACAAATTATTTCTAAATATAAGGTCTTTGGAGAAAAGAATTAAAGCAGTTCTTAATGGTGAAAAAGGATGAGAGTCACTGGAGGGAACATTACCTGCCTAAAGAGATAAATTCATCTAAGGGGGCTCTTGAGGTCACTTTTAGGTTTCAGACTTAAAAATTTGTGAATTCAGTCATTCATAATACAAGAATTATATCCCCAAGAATGAAGAATTATGTGTGATAAAGAACTCATTGAAATATAGCGAAGTAGTCTTCCTTACAAATTTTTTAAAAAGTGAATATTGCTGCTATATTTATAAAGAATAATAAAATTTCAGGGCCTGGTCGTGTACCTGTGGCAGAAACTGTCTGGCTAGATCCAGACAGTTCCACCATTCCATTCCTTTTTTCTGGGTGCACAGGAAGATTCCATTTCCCAGCTTCCTTTACATTGGGCCATGTAATTAGGTCCTAGACAACTGGAAATGGATGGAAGTGATGTATGGCACTTCTGGGACTATCCAAAAAACCATCTGTGTGATCTTTCACAGTTTCTCTTCTTTGGGAGTAACAGTGGAGGCCATGTGTTGAAGTCCTATGGTACAAAGAGCCTGAATCCATAGTCGCCACTCAAAAGAAGCACCCAGAAAAACTTTGATGTTTTTGTGAGCAAGAAATACGTTTTATGGTGTTAATTCACTCAGATTTAGGCACTGTTTGTTATAGCAGCTAACACTGACTGTCCTTAATAATAAAATAAGAAAAATTTCAAAAATTTGGGTCAGCAGACAAAATTTTATCTGTTGAAATATATATACCATAGAAGAATTGCTAGACAAAAATACATAATTTCTAATTGTTTTAAGAATTAAAATGAGTATAGTTGCTACCCTGGCATCTTTTGTCTCCATTACCAGCAAGATTCTGACCAGAATCTTTCTGAATCGACTATTAATTATTTTCCACTAGATGCAGCCATGAGCCACAATTGAGCTTTAGGCTTCAACCTGTTCCTAGCTTTGATATTGTTAAACACTAGGAAGTACCTTTTAAAAACAGATTTAAAGGTCCTGGTCAAATGCCACCTGCAATTTCACTTCTCCCCTAGACTATATCTTGGTGAGAATCCCGTATTTTCTGAATTCCACTTATCCGGCAAAACCACTTTGTAAGCTCAGGCACAGCAAATAGGTTGTACCTGATGTCTCTACTCTAATGAGTTTGTAGTGGCTTCTGGAGACACTGTATTGTGAAGTTCTCAGAGGTGGAGGCCGACATCACTGGAAGTAACTTTGCCCAGGGCCAGAGAGTGTGGAGGGGAGATGCATGTGTATTATATTGCCATTGATGGTTTATTGGGTTTTTAAATACTGCACTTCTACATCCATTCATCTAAGATAGGGCTGGTTTTATTGACAGTGTTAAAACTCCCATCTAAGGCCACACATTTATTTCAGTAACTACTGTTTGATCATGTAGCAGTGTAGGTTGCCATTTTTAGAGCTGTGTTCATTTGGATCAGACTTGTTAGACTTACTCTAATTTGTCTGAGAGACTCATCTTCAATGACTGTATAAGATCTGGTATCTGGCATCTAGAAATCATAGATATACTAATAGATTCTGTGCTTTCTATTAGATGATGGTATTAGGAAGTAAGTATCATCACACATTGTTAATGGGAGCGTATGTTATGATAAATTTTGTAGCACGATCTAATAATATGTATCAAAACGTAAAATATGTCTACACTTTAACTCAATAGTTATACCTTTTTATACAAAAAATTTAAATGGACATTTACATATAATGATATCAATTACAGCCTTGTTTTAAATAGTAATATTCATCATTAAAAGATTGGTTGAATAAGTTATGATATATTTATATGATAGGAACACTATACAGCCTTTGAATAAGATAAAGTAGACCAATGTGGCATGAAAAACTGTCCATGATAGAATGTAAAGTGAAGAATGCAGATAGTAGAACAATGTGTGTAATGTTGATTTATCTAATATGCAGTTTATAGAGCAGTGCATGTAATAATATTTTAGTGTTTTCACACAAGTCTTCTAATATAAAAATATACTAAAACTACATAACTCGCATGAAAAAAGAGAGTACCTCTGTGGGATAGAACAGAAGCAAGGGAAAAGGCATGATCGAAGTATTTATATTATTTTATACACTTCTGTGTTCAATTTTTTTCTCGGTTAGTACTTATTACCTTTTATCAACAAAAAGTATAATTATTTTATTTTGAGCAGAATAAAAGAGGTACTAGAAGCTGATAATTCCTGTGTTTTCTTTAAGATAAAATAAAAATTCTAAATACAAGAATTCAAAAAATTTTTTTAAAACACCTACGCATCCATATTGATTGCTGTGAGGGTTAAATGAGCAAATACATGTAAAACATTTTAAAACAATGCCTAGTATATTGTAAAAGAAATATGTGTTAGCTTTACTGCTATTATTAGTATCTATGCTCTACATTTCCAACATTCTTTCACATTTATTTTCTCATTTAGTTCTGTGACAGCCTCTTGGGATAGGCAGGGCAGGCAACATCACCCACATGCTCTAAAGAGTTTTCTCCAGCCCTTTAAAAGGTGTCCATTCACTCATCATGCCACTTGATTTTCAAAACATTCCCATGTACTATGTAACACATGTATTGAAGTCTGCTTTTCTTAAATTAGTTAACGAAATAAAAAATAAGTTCTTTGTACATGTTTGATTTTTTTCCCCATAATAGATAGCGATAAAATTATGTTACCCTGACATGAATATTTTGATTGTTAAAATGCACAAAAGCAAAGTTTGGAGCTCTTGATCTTTAGAATGCAGCTCAATGATCATGTCCTATTTGAGAAATCCTGTGATTCCTGGAGGGCAGATTCTGTTGCTCTGTTCTCTAGACTCGATAGCTCTTTTCTCATATCTATTAGCATAAAGAGATGTTTTGTGAACAGTACACATAGTATTAAAAATCTTTCAGTTTTTGTGTCTTCTCTACTCTGCTTTGATTCCTTATTTATCTCTGATTTCTTCACATCTAGCATAGTATCAGGCACAAAGTGGCCACCTAATAAATGGTTAAAAAATTAAAAAGAAACCAAGTGAAGGAATGAATTAATGATTATTCTCCCTCTTTTATTTATTAGCAAACCAAAGCCCCAATAGTGAAGTGGGTTGCTCAGTTTCACACAACTACTAACTGAATAAGCCCGAAGTCAAGCCCAGGTTGCACAAAACTTTGTCTAGAATGCCACTGAATGTGACATAAAGCTTCAGACCAAAACAAAACAGTAGGTATACTTTGCCTTGAATGTGCCCACCAGATGAAAACCCACCCCAGATGGCATATCCAATTTAATCAACATCACCTGTGAGCCAAACTGAACAGTAAATGTTAAGACAGGATCACTAATAATGGGGACCTGGAATGTAGCCAGAATTAAAACAATGATCTGCCTAACAATCCCTCTGGGCTGGATGCATGTGGAGAACGGATAAATGCTGGATATCGAAACAGCTGTTCTATGGCAAACCGAAATGGGGCAATCATAGATAGCAAAGGGAGAAGAAACACTTGAAAGTTGTCTTAAATAAAGTAGTGCTTTAAATAGTGTTTGACCTGGCTGTGGCCTTTTAAGAAGCAACCACTACATACAAATCACCCTGGCATGCATCTTCAGACAATGAGGTAGTTTTTGGTGAGCAAAGCCTATGGAATTATAAAAGGCAATGATAACTGGTAACCATCAGTCCCCAATAAACATAGACAGTCCAAACATCACCTTGAAATGTGAAGGCCAGTGCTCCAAATGAAAAGTCCACATGCCACTGCCTTCTGAACTTGGTCTCCTATACATGACCATTTTCCATGAACATTTTGTAGGTATTGTATAAACTACTCTGTTTTTCATATACTGTCTATTGCACATTAAGATTATAATTACATAATATCTTCTGATCACAATCAAAACCACAAGTTGTCTTAGAACAGAAGCCAAAGTTGGTGTTTAAAATATTTAACAATAAGACACAGGCACAGAGCAACCACAATGCCATCTTGATACGATCTTGGCTTATACCCACTATTGTCCCCCTTTTTTGGGGGGTTGGCAACTACCCTATGAAGTGTAGTAGGACTGTATGCACACAGTGTTCTTAGAAATGACTTCTTGGTTGATTGATTCCTTAAGTTCATTTTATGCTTATCAGTCAATTGAGAAAATCTCATATCAGTATGTAATTTCTCACCCATACAACTGTATTAAAATAGGCATGCAAATTACAGACCTAGCACTGAAAACTAAGCATGGAACCAAGTAAGAAATCAGTTGTTCAAAAAATTCAGGTCATTTTAAAATACATACTCTGTATCATTGTGCTGATATTTGAGAACATAGAGATAAAAGGAACTGTGTTTCCCTTCTAGGAGCATATAGGTTCGTAGAAATACAAATTGTACCATGATTCCCATCAACTATAATATGACCAAATGTTTTAAGAATAAGTTTAGCATAAGCATTATAACAGCTGTGAGATCAATATAGGGTTGATCAATATAGGGTTATATTTTAGGTTTATAAACATTAAACAATCTCATCCAAACTTCTTGGTATGGGAATTCTTATCACGGCCTCCCTGAGAGGAGGCTGGCAGCTTTGTTGGACTATTCACAGTACTGAGGAGAAAAGCCATTGTCTGGTAAGGGAAGCTGCATGTTTTTAAGAGAATGGATTTTCATACTGCAAAATAGCACTTTGCAAGATATATTACAATTGTGGATTTCCTCAAATGCTCTTCTCTAAATTATTCACTAAGAATTTAGGTAAGCTGTATCTTAATCTCCAAGAGAACTTTAACTTGTAAATACAATGTCTTTAGACACGAGAGTTATCAAGCGTAACTTTCATTAAATTTCAATAGCCCTATGATGGATAACACTTGATGAAAGAAAATTTATACAGTTGGAAAAATTCAGGGAAGCAAAAGAAGTTTTCATCCATTTCCTCTTGTTCTTATTTAGATGGGTCATTTGATCCCAGTTGGTAAGTTGTTCACCAATCAGTTTATTTATCTTTTAACAAAACTTTCAATATTCCTTAACCACTTTGATATTTGTAAACATTCGTTGAGTATCTTACTAAACTGTTGATATTCCAGTAAGATATCTATAGAACTACACAGATACCATTTCAAGTTGCAAGGAGCTTATAGTCAAATCAAGAGAGGCAGACATGTAAGTGAGGGCAACACAATATTATCAACATTTGTGAGAATGAGCAGAAATCAATGAGTGCCACAAAGAAAGGGAGTAAGTTCTCTTTTTCTTATATGCTGGTCTACCAAAATGACTATGTTCCAATGAGAGAAGAAAATACTTAAATGTATTTTCCCTGGTGAGGCAGCTATCTCTGTGACTTGTCCTACTAACACTCCTTGTATGTAGATCATTTAATTAGTATGTTCTTCTATGTTTGTAGCTTTTTGATGACTATTGTAGGATTCATACTGATGGTTTAAATATGTTACTTGAAGAAGTATATCTACTGGATTTCAGATCGTAAGGTCCCAATGGGTAAAAGATTGAAAACTACCTAAGAAGCATAATGTAGCAACTTAGATATAGTTTTGTAACTGTTTCTGATCTCTCCCTCTCTCTCATCTATCTATCTATCTATCTATCTATCTATCTATCTATCTATCTATCTATCTATCTATCTATCCATCCATCTATCTATCTATCTATCTGTCTGTCTGTCTATCTATAGAGAGACATTTCATAATTTGAAGACAATATGTGTGATGAGATGTGAATGATCACAAATGCTTTCTACCATCACCACATTCCAGGTTATTCATTTTGGATCTGGCTCTGAGATACTTTCCTGGTGACTAAAATAATTCTATCGTCTCTTTGACATTGTTTGGCATGGCTAACAATTAAACTCCAACTATAAAACAGCTTTATAAGAGCACTGCAATGTTGCATTACACAGAACAGATGTCAAAATAAAGGTTCACTAACTTGAAGCAACTTAATAAATAAAGTATTAAGGTGTGTCTGTGGCTACCAGCAGAGAAGGAGAAATTGTATTTTTTTTGCAGTTGAATGCTACCAAGGACAGGCTCTTTCCTTGATATGCCAACAGAGAAATTTTGTTAGCAGTATTCTGTGAACAAAACACTTAAGAGAATGTATGTATACAATAGTTTTAAAAAAAAGGGTTACTGACACAGATGCCAATTTGGTGGGGCATATGGAACATTTACACTTGCCTTTTTCTTTCTTTCTTGCTACAGCTGGTGCTGATTTAGTATGTGAAATTTTACTAGCAGGAGTGCTAATCAAGAACGAGATTCTGTAAGGATTTAGTCATTTATGTAGGGGAAACTATGGGTATCATTAAAAAGTAGAAGATCATCTCATGGAAGAGCATTATCGTTATCAACCTCATTTTTAAACTAAACAGACACAATGGTACTGTAAGTATCACTTTAGCAGCCGAAAAAGTCAGAATGTTTTCCAGATAGTGTTCCAAGAGGATTGCACCCACAGTGTAAAGTTGTGGTAGAAACACGTTTGTTTCATAGTATCAGAATAATACAGGAGGATGAGCAATTTAACAGTTAGTTGTTTAACTTTTCTGTGTAGTAGTTCAATAAAACTGCTTTAGGAGACATAGGTTTTGGGGAACAAAATTTAATTGTAATGATATAGAAGGTGAATACATTTTCCTGAATCATTTGGGGGCAGTTGGAGGAAGCGGAGAAATGGGAGAGCTTTAATTTTTCCCTTATATGTTTGAAAAAAGAGTTTGCAATCTGAATCCAAACTTCATATATTCATCCCAGTGATAATACAGTGGTTGAGGAAAAAAAATGAATTAAAAAAAAAGGTTTCTCAAGTGGCATAAAAGCATTGCCGGTACATTAAATATGTTGTACAGGTGGCTTGGTAGAGTTGGAGACCTGCACGGCAGCTACAAGACATCTGCTGCCTGAGGAAACTTGCAATGTGGCAAAGTGGTGTTTGTAGCTCCCTGTGGAAGGGTGCCAGCTGCCCAGGGCTTTGCTTCTACAGAGTCTTGTTGGTGCTTCAGATGAAGCGGTGCATCATTCTCACCCTCCTCTTTGGGCAAGGAAGGCCTGAAGTGAAAAATCAGTTAGATGTTTTGGGCGAGTTTTAGATAATTTTTCTAATATCCCCAAAGGGTTTTGTCTATCAGTATGACAACAAGTACAAGCCTGCAATCAAACCATGGTTAGTCTATTTTCCTGTTTAATTTCTATGAGTCACTGCAAGTTATTTATTATTTTCATGACTTATGCCTTAAGTGTCCTCAGAAGAGATATTTGAAACATAAATTTTGTTAAAATGCAAGGAACGAAGTATTTTATTTTAAAATAATTGGTAGCTATAAATGTTTTAGGTGGTTGGTTTAATTGTTTTAGAATATTTTGATATAAATATGACATCTTTAAAGGCAGAATACATGTTATAACTAATGAACAACTATTTTAATTAACTAATTAAAATTTATTTATTATAACCACACACTAACCACTATGTTAAAAGAAATCTGTAGTGCTTGCTTAGAATCTAGAATATTTCAAAATTAATCAGTAAATCTTGATTATCTTATTTACTCAGGCTTTAAATACATTTTTACTTTACATATGACCATGTGGGCACTTTAATTAAAACTAGGAAAATTGAAGACCTATTCTTAAATATACGAAGAGGAAAGAATGAGTAAATTTGCACCAAAGAGTCAAATTTTAAAAACAACTGATACTAACTTCTCTCTCATTTCCCTTCTATCAAAAAATCCCTTCTACCTAAAATAATGCTTTAGAAATGAAGTTTCAAGAAAAAAAGAAAAAGGAAGATAGTTGGTGGGATATTTAGTTGTTTAAACATGTGAGAGAATAATTCTTTTTAAAAAGGAGTATTTTTAGTCATCTGTTTACACATACACACAATTTAAATTGCCGTGATTTCTAAAGACTAATAAGATCCCTTTAACATTTTTATTTGGCTATGTTGGAGGAAATCACTCCTGATAAATATTGTTAGAGAATTTCCTCAGTGAGACAATCATTTATGTGGAAACATTTGTGATAGGTTCTAGGGGACAAAACCCCATTTCCCCCCTTCAAACTATATTAAATTTGTTCTTAATCATTTATTATGTTGTCATACTCATGAGGTACAGGAAAAATGAAATGCCTCATTTGAAAAAGAAACAGGTATTCACTCTCTTTAAAATATATCAGGTTAGCCAGCTGAAGCATAAATTAGGATGGTCTACAAACTGTTAACAGTGACAGCAAGCATATGGCAAATTTGAACTGTCTGCAGGTCAACTTTTACTTTTGCTTTCCAAATGTCTGTCAGTCATTGTTAGGATCTAAATACATATGTTAATGGGTGGAATTCAACAATATGAAATCGTGTGGCAAATTCTTGGAGCCAGTGAATTTTATGTGTCTTTGTGTCTCATGTATAACCTTCCTCATTAACAGTCTTTCAAAATTTTATCCAGAAAGAACAAGCCCTTTGAAGAGTACTAGTGCCTTTTTTTCATTCACTTAGGAAAAAGATATATAATCATATACTGTGTGTGTGCTTGTGTGTACATATGTACATGGGCGTGCTTGTGTGTGTGCACTTATGTATACCCATGGATTGTACTGGTTCTCAAAGAACCAGTAAGGTGCTCAGATTGGTACATTTGCCAATGTTATGACTGTTCCTGTTGCTGTGATTGTGGCAATAGAGAGCCATCTTTCAATTTCTCTCCTATCAAAGTACTCTTGCTTTCTAAAAGCCAGTGTTTGTGGCACTGAAGACTGATGACACTGTGGCCATAACGTACTCTTCTGCCAGAAATAAGTAAGAAGAGAAGCAAGCTAGAGTAGCTGGAGTGAATAATGAAGTGGAGTTCATGAGAAAGCAGGTTATAGACTAAGAGGTGAGAGAAGGAAAGGGAAGAACAGAAGTTTTGAAAATATGAAAGTCTTGGAACCAACAAAGCATCGAACATCCAAAGAGACAATGGCACTGAACTCAACAACTTTTCCTGAATGTATATGAGAAGATGCATGTACCACAAGCAGCTGGAACTGCCTTAATTTTGAAACACTGCCTTTAGAACGACTCCAGGTCTGGCTCTGAAGAGATTATGGAGTCAAATGTTGCAAGAGAGAAATGCTGCTCATTTCTCCAGAGCCAGAAGAATTCTGATCACATTAAAAATCACTTGTTATTATAAGAGCCTGAGAAGTTGTTCCAACTCAATTAAAACACCACAAGAAAAAGTGGCCTTTACTTGATGTAAGAAGGATATGTTAATGTCAGTCTCATTCTTCCTCTAAAAGATCTATTACTTAAGCCATTTGAAAAAGAACTGTTATCATTCTTATTGACTTTATTGTATTTTTATTAACAATTTGTGCATTTCCAAAATACTTTTGTATTTGTATCTCATAGACTGAGGCATTTAGATTACATTTTTTAAAACTTTATATTACAAATTAAAAAAAATCTTTAGAACATTATTAACATCCCAAAGATATAAATATATCTAGAAACAATTCAAATTCCCATGATATCATGTTCTTGGTTTCCCAAAAATTGAACATTATTTCATTTCCTTCGTGGATTGTGGTCTTAGTGACCACAGTGCTTGCATGTGGCTGTCAATTAATAAATGTGTTAAACTGAACCTAACATTCTTGTTATAATAAAATCAGATAGATATAGATTTTAATTTTAAATCTGTAGCTCAACTGCTCTTTCTTAGCTTATTTTCCTCATACTTAAAAATCATGAATGACAATTTTTTATCTTGAACTGGTTGAATAGTATGTTGGTAAATGTGTAACAACTTGGCCATCCCGCCACAGAAAAGAAAAAAAAAACCTGATGTGTAGCTATTATTAGTTTCCATGGTGTAAATAGTCCCACCACGGGCAATTTCAAGCTACCAATATGACATCATTGAATGCTGAGTTGGGAAGAGTTGTGGATAATCAACCCTTGTGGGCTAACAGGAGCTAACAGCACATCACTTCATGGCTTTAAATTTATGGTTTGATTTTATGTAATTGCTCTTTTGTGTTACTATAATTTATAACACTAAAGATATCTTAATAAATAGTTGTTTAGTAGATGCTGTTGGTGCCTTGCTGTAGGATCTCTTGTATATTATGATATATCTATTTCCTAGCTGCTGTGGGTATAGACTAATAACCATTTGTAGCTGTCTTCTTCTCTGCAGAATTGCTCTGGACCAGGAGGTGCCTCACCCAGGAAGACTACACACCCACCTCCAATTCTGCTCTTCTTGTGATGGACTATAGACAATGACTGTCTGATACAGTAGTAGAAAATATAATCCTTTGCCTCAATCTGTGACCAACTCTGGTATAATTTTTGATCCAGAACTTCTTAGGGGAAGAGATTGAAGCCAAGACCACTCTCTCACTGCATTCCTTCTCCAACCTTCTCCTGCCTCCCTTAGTCCTATTCTTTTGATAGCATTCAATACGTAAATAACCTGAACAAGACTTCCTTTCTCAGGCTCTACTGCTAGGGAACATAACTTAAGACAGTTGAAAGTAGAAGTGGTCATAGGAAGCAACTGAAAGGATGGAATTCTGAAGTTGCATTCTTTATTGGCTAATTGGCAGGCCATGCACACCCCATCACTGATAGAAGGTGGATTATTGATCATCTCATTTATACCATGGCAGTGCTATTGCTGAAACTTTCATCTGTGATGAATTAGAATGGAGTACAGGTATAATAATTGGTGAAATGGCTCAAGTATTTGAGAGAAATGGGGGAAATAGTAACTGTAATAAAACTAGATAGCTATTGTTAAGTGTCACTGATTCCATGAAGAGCAAAAATGATAGGCTGAGATCTATTAATCAACAATTTAAAACTAAGCGTTAGTTAGAATGTCTCCTTGTAAATACTTGAAGTTCACATCTTCTGCAGTTGAAGGACAGACACAACTAATAATCATACAATTGTTGGTCAACCTATATTTATTTGTAAAAGTGGCTAAATCTTGGAGGAGTCTGAATTCTCAGACTAGATAAAGTTATGCCCTGAATGAAAATAAATGGGATCTTGAGACTTGGACAGATATTTCTGTGTAAATGTGCTTGAGAATCTTGAATTTGTCAATTCCCTTGAAACTGCTGGTTCTGTAGAAGGGGTTACTTTTTGTTGGAATATAGAATCTTCCTTTGCTTGAAGACTGTGAAGATTCCTCAAACAAGATAGGTTCCCTTATAAGATAATATTTTCCCTTCTCAGATCGTCTCATTTTTCTTTGGCCTCAGATCTAAAACTATGCCCAAAATTCAGCACAGGCTGACTGGGAAAAGCATAGAGATTTTGAGGATTTGGGTAGCACGTGCCAGAAAGAGCCAGGAGATTATGTCTGGGAATGGATCATTAGGGTTCTGGATCAAGTGGAGGGGAGATAAATTTTGGACTGGTGATAGGCCTCTTTGGGCTTGGAGGCAGCATATTCTTTGTGTTTTGTGTTTTATGTATGTGAGAATACTACTACAACCCATTTCTTGGGTGACAGAGAAAGATTTTAGTTTTGAGTAGCACTTAGGATCTAGGGCAAGCAAGCCTACTGCTTGGACCAATGGCATGACATATTTATGGTACTAGAGATATCTGTGGAAGAGAAAGATATCCTGTGGAGTTTCTGGCAAGTCCTAACAAGTGAGTTACAGAGGAGCTCCTAGGGTTTTAGAGCAAGGCCAGATTATTGGCAGTAGAGACCTATCTGCCATTTGAGAAATGACACTTGACATTATACTGGGCCCTGGTAGAAATAGAACATCTAACCATGAGACTTCCAGTTAGTAACCACGTAGCCAGAATTTCTCATCAGACTGAATATTGCCAGACCCCGATAGAGTCATATCTCTTGAGGAGACCAGCAAGCTACTTGATGGCAATTGACTACATCAGAAATTATCTGCTATGGAAATAAAGTTTCATCTTGACTGAGATCCAGTCATACTCAAGGGGTTTGTCTTTCTGCTTGCATGTCCTTGGCAGCACCATTACCTGAAGGTTTACTGAATATCTAATTTACTGACAGGCAAGCCTGAATAACATTACCTTGAACCAAAGGACGGCTTAGTAAATGAAACTTGGCAATTGGTATTTCATTGTGGAATATACTGCATGGCTTCTTGATGGTATAGATATAGCTAAAAGGTTGGTTTAGCAATAACACTCTAAAGGAATAGTATTAAGGTGGTATTCCTTCAAGATGCTATATAACTGAAATTAAGACCATTATATGGTACTGTGGCCTCAACAGGTAAAATATATGAGTTTGGAAACTTAGGGATAGAAGTAGAATGGTCTTGCTTGTCACTTCTAGTATCCCACTTGGTGATTTTGTACTTGCTTTCTCTGCAACATTCAGCTCTGTAGGTCTTGAGATCCTGGTCCTCAGATAAAAAATGCTTCCATCAAGGGTTATTGTAAGGCCCAATAAACTCAAAGTCATGGCTGCTGTCACATCACTTTGAGCTCTCCTTATAATTAAACACGTTGTCATAAAAATGTAGGGCTGCTACTACATGATGGGAAATATGTGTGTCTCTCCTGTCCACTGTAACTTGAACTTGTAAAGAGCAAGTACAATAACTATGACTTGAGAAGGGCATAGAAACTGATCCCTGAGAAGAGGGCCTGGGTTAAACTACCAGGCAAGCTTGCTGGACCAACCAGAAAGCGAACTTAAGTGAGCAGAGTAGAACATGGGTGAAAAGGAGCGAGAGGGTGAACATTAGATACTACCTTAGTGCAATTGCTGCAGTAGGGTTATAATTTGTCCCATTAATCCTCCTCTTGTAAGTTTCCTGGAAATCCTGACAAACTAAAATCCTGTTGGAAATACTTAGTCTTCCACAGACAGTAACATTGCCTAATGTAAAGAATTTTACAAACTCTCTTCTGTGCAGTATTTATGATTTTTGACAGACTTTTGACAAATTATTTAGTACAAACTTGGAGTGTGTGAGTGCATGCACAAGTGCTTGCATGTGTGTATCTGTGTGTTTTAGAGATGATACTGTTTGCAACCTTAATAACTGTTCAGCGATAACAAAGTTTGCTGGAGTAGGTCATGGATTGTGCCAGCTGGCTCTCCTACAGATCATGCCATCCAACCTTAGCTGGACTCTCATTGCTGTTCAGCAGTCTTTTTGTCCCTAGTTTTTACCCCTGTTGTATTTCACACAGCTGCTGTTCCACACCCTTTTTCTTCTCCTCAAGCCCAGGGAAATATTGCTATATATTTCATACCAGCAGATGACCTTCATACATACTTTACAGTGATTGAAGTGATCCAGTTCAAACTTTAACTTAATCCTCACTTGACTTTGGAGACACTATTCTCTTGAGGGTCTCTCCGTCTTTCCATTGCTTACTCTTATTTTACCTCCCACCCTTTAAGTAGAGCTTCCCTACAGTTCTCGTTCATTGTCATCACCATTCTAATAATAAGCCAGACACAAAACACATCAACATCCTTTCATCTCTTCTGTCAATTATATGTTCACAAAGTTTCTTTTAAATCTGTATTTGTTTGGCATTGCTCAGATTAGAAACTCATTTTCTCCCTCCTAGAAAGTAGTAGCCATCAGAGTCTCTTTCTATAATCTTTCTAAAATATAGATTTGATCCATTTTTCCTACTTAGAATTTCTGTTTTGACTTTTTACTGTGAATAAAATGTTTTACATTTTATTGTGAATACAATACTATATATTGTGAAAGATAGCATACTAGAAAAATGTGTATAGTTGGCATTAAAAAAATAATAAAATGATCACTACTCACAGCTCAGTCTGAGAAATAAGATATTATCTTTGCTTTTGAAAGTCTATATTTTATGAGATCTTGCCCATTGCACCCCTTATCTCTGCTCCATATGTAACCACTATCCTGAATTATATTTATTCCTTTGTTTTCTGTAAAGTTTACCATAGATGTGTATATATTAATCTATGTAGAGGTTATATGTGTATATATTTATATAAATATATATCTCAATTTTGTTTTCTTTTGCCTAATTTTGAACTTTATATATCAAAGAAATCAAAATGTATTATTCTATAACTTGATGTTTTAACTCATATTGTTTTTGAGTCTGTAATTTGTAATTCACTGTTGTATAGTACTCTATTTCAAGAATGCATTCCATTTTATTTTTTTATTCTATTGTTGATGGACATTTAGACTGACTTGCTGTTACAAAAAGTATTGCTATAATTTTTCTTGCATAAGTTTCCTCATGTCCATGTATTCAAGAGTTTTCTTAAGATATATATCTAGAAGTGATACTGATGCACAAATTCAGTTTTTCCAAGTAATTCCAAATTGTCTTTTATTGCTGGTTTGCTGATTTATTCTACATCAGCAGTGTATGAGAAGTTTCTTTAGTCTGCATATTATCGATACCTGGCATTTTCAGACTTCACTCTCTTACCATAAGGTAAAAGCTTTTTTTATTTTCCCAGCAAGTCATTCCCTGATGTCATAAATTCTTGACTGGATTCCAGAGTTCTTTAACAGTTAATTCTGATAGTGTTTGCCAGCTAATTATTTGCCTTTAGGAAGAGATGGAGTCTTACAGTTCCTATTTCACCATTTTTGGTGATATCACTGCCTTATATATTATTCTTGGCTTTTTTCTTTTCTGTATCCACTTTAGAATCAGTCCATTATGTTCCATAAAAAAATCTGTTTTTTCCCCAACTTTTTTTATTTTAAGATAATTGTAGATTTACATGCAGAAATAATAGAGAGATCTTATGTACCTCTTACTTAGTTTTCCTTAAAGGTGACATCTTGCAAACGTATAGTACAATATCACACCAGGATATTGACATTGAAATAGTCAAGATACAACATTCCATTATGACAAGGATCACTCATGTTGCCTTTTTACAGCCACACTCATTCCCTCTCATCTTCACCTCCTCCTTAGCCCCTTGTGACCATTCATCTGTTTTCTACTTCTATAATTTTGTTGTTTCAAGAGTGTTATATAAATGGAGTTATACACTATATCACTTTGGGGATTTTTATTTTTTACTTAGTGTAATTCGCTGGAGATTCATCAAAGTTGTTCTGTGTATTAAAGGTTTATTTATTCTTTATTGTACTCATTATATTGTATGGATGTGCCATACTTAATGTGTTTAACATTCACCTATTGAAGGACATCAAGGTTGTATTCAGTTTGGGGCTATTACAAATAAAGCTATTATAAACACTTGTGTACACCCACGTCTTTATTTCTCTTGTATAAGTACCCAGCAGGGTAATTGCTAGATGGTATGTTAATTGCATACTTAGTTTCTTAAGAAACTGCCAAACTGTTTTTCAGAGTGAGAAATGACTTTCCACTAGATTTCTTCAAACACCACCACAGTAGGGGCAGAGGGATATCAAGTTACTGGCAAGTGTGAATGGAAGTCCAGCCTTCCCACATGGTCTCTGCTATCAGCACAGTGGGGAAATCTTGTCTAGCCAGTGTGATCAAAGTCCTGGTCTTTTCTGATGGTCACTTATCCTTCTTTGACATCAACACAGTAGAATGGTATGTACCTCAATACAGCCTGGCAAAAATGGAAGCCTATGATCCTAGCTTGGCCTTTGCTGGTGGGGTAGAGGTGAAGTTACAACTTTTTTTGTTTTGTTTGGCTGGAGTAGAGTGTTATTGTCTCAAAGTTTTGTGTCTTGCTAATGCCTTTTTACAGCCATACTCACTTCCCTCTCATCTTTGCCTCCTCCTTAGCCCCTGGTGACCACCGATCTGTTTTCCATTTCTATAATTTTGTTGTATTTTTTGTCCTTTGGCTAAAAAGAGTAGGCTTTTGGGGGTTTTTATGGTATGCGACCATTCACATTTCTGGTTTTCTGGCTCATTCAGTTCCTAGTTTAGAATAGATGAACAAGAAGAACACCAGGGAACTTACCATCACGTCATCCCTCGGGTGCTGTGGTCTCTGACCAGTTGGTCTTCTCTCTACCTGTCCGTCTTCTTATATTTGTTTATATATAATTTCTAGGGTTTTAATGTTGTATCTGGAGCACTAGTAAACAGCATATCCATTCCATTTTATAGTAAGTGGAAGTTCTTTCTGGTTGGGGTTGATGTCAGTTACAATGAATCTAAAAATCAATTTGTTAAATCAACATTTTTATGTTAGTAAGCCCATTTATCCATGAACATAATATATCTTTGCATTTAAGCATTTAAAGACCTGTTAGATTTCTTTCAGTAATGTGTTATGATTTTCTATGTAAAGGTCTATATGTTTTATTTGACTTATTCCTTAGATACCTTATAATTTTAGATACTACTATAAATAGTATTTTTAAAATTATGCATTCTTCTCTTGTGTAGAATGTATAAAATGCTGTTGACTGTGTGTTCTACTTGTATATATTTACTTTATTATTAAATTTTAAACATTTTATTAATTTAGATTTTTAAAATGTGGATAGTTATATTGTTCATAAATGATGTCAAGAGTTTTATCCCAAACTGTTGTGGCATTATATTGAATATTGAATACTTTTGTTATATCTATTGAAAATCAAAAATTGATTTTGATTTTCTTCTTTAATCTTTTAGTATAAGTAATTTCATAATTTTATAATATTGAATCAACTTTGCACTTATGAAGCAATCACAATTTGTGAATTATTTATTATCTTTTTTTACATATCCCTGGATTTAGTTTGTTAATACCATTTATCATGTGAAACTGGCCCATAATTTTCTGTTTCAAACTGACGCTATGGTTTTGGTGTAAAGAATATGATAATCTCAGCAGATACATTACAGAGTATTTCTTCTTTATCTCTTCTTTAAAAGACAAGATAATCTATTCCTTGACTACTTGGTAGAATGCATCAAAGGACCTACTTCAACAAGGTATTTTCCTTTGAGAGAAATTTTAAGTTATGTTTTCAGTTTCTTGAGAGTGTTCTAAGATAACTCAGATTTTTTAGGCAATCATGTGTAGTTTTGGTTTCAAATTTTTCTATAAATTTCTTCATTTCATGAATTTATTCAAATTTACTGTAATAAAGTTAATGTAATGTTCTCCTACCATCTTTTTAGTGTGGGTTGCATCACTAATTAAGTCCCTCTTTCATTCTCCACATTGAGTATTTTGCACTTTTTTTCTTGATTATTTTAATCTGAGATTTCCTCCGTATTAGTCTCATCAGAGAATTAACTTTTTGTTGTATTGATGTTCTATATTATATATTTATTTTTTATTTAGTTATCTTCTGTTACATTTCATTGTTTTCTTTCATTTTCCTCATCAACATTGTGTTGATGTTCGTTTCTGCTGTGGCCTCAGGTTTGTGTTCCATCACTAAAGCATGACTCACATTTTTAGGCATACTTTCCAGAGAGGCTTCTCAGAAATTACTCTGCCTTATACTGTAGTCAAACACTCTCCATGGTTCTTACTCTCTAGAAACAGTGTCCAAATTCTTTAGCATAATTTTCTAAGGGATATGACCTCAACCTGTCTTACATGGTTTTATTTCCTGCCAAGTGATTTCCTTTCCATATGGAAACTTCTTTTTGAATTCTTCTAGACCCAGATCAGTGTCATTTATTAATGATAACTTTCTAATTTCTCAGCCTTTTGAATACATAAGCACTCTGTTCTATGACATTACTGACAGGTTGAACTGATGTCTTCTGTTCAATGTTTGATAAAGGAATGAACTTACACTTACTTCTGTTCAATGTTTGATAAAGGAATGAACTTACACTTACTTCTCCTGCTGCATTTTGAGTTCATTGAAGCAAGAACTGTGCCTAACTCAAAGAAATCATTTACTCAGTGCTTGTGGAATGAATGAGCTTAATTTTGGATCTCTCTCTTTTCTTTACATGTATTTTCTCCCTAGTCCCATCTTTGATGGTCTAGCTATAGAAGCAGTTATCAATAAAGTAATAAGACTCTAGAGCCACTAAGATTTTTCTTTTTGCAGATTCAAACACCTGTGGCTCAGCTCCTAAATATTATTAAGACCAAGTTACACTAAGCATTTGGGTTGTACCTTTGGGTTCCGGAGCTTAATTGCATGTAATAAAACACTGGAGTCATAATTTGATGGTCTGTAGATTTCTCGACTGTTTCTGTCTATGAGAAAATATATAATGGGGTATTTTGCATGTGACTGTCTATATTTTATATGCAACACATCAGTGTTGTGTAAATTTTGTGAACAACTTCTATTATCTTTGAAACCACAGAAGCAACAAACAGTTATAATTATAGTCTGAAGAAGCTATAGTGTTTCAAATATGCCTACAGTAGTGGTATTACAATGAGAATGTTCTGTTTGCCTGCAGCTTTCACTGTGCTCAGTGACATCACAATTATACTAAATTTTAACAGAAACTTCTGTCCTTAAACAGAAACAGCTTGTTTGAAAACCCAAGAGTGTTCTTTCTTCTGAATTCTTTGATTCTTCACTGAATAAAAGTAGATGAAATGGTAAATATCGTGGCATAACTTCATTCTTTTTTACTTCCCGGCTGGTTTTTACTATCATGGAGTAATAGGTATTCTACTTTGCTCCACATGGGGAATGACTGCACGTTATTTAAAACTTCTTTCTGTGCATCTGCTACTTGTCAACTCATGATCTTCTGATCCTTGAAGATTTGACAACCCTGTGATTTGCTGTAATGGAATTACTGAAAAGTTATCAACAAAGACGTTGCAATGTAAGAATGCAAAGTAAGTCCTTAGATGTTTAGAAGGAAATGAACTTCAAACAAAGAGTAGTGGCCACAAAGAAATACCTGAATCATACAATTTCTGGTGTGGTACTGCATGTCTTTAATTTTGTCAACCGAGAGAGAGGATGTTTATGTTGCCTTCCTTTTTCCTTGACTGTGACTTATTTTTTCTGTAACGTATTCATCAGCACCTCATATGGTACTGCATACACCTCAGACTGGGAAAGTCAAATCAAAGGAACATTGTACCTGGAATTTAAAAAGCTGCGTTCCCTGCCATTTTTGCCGCAGACTGTGGTAGAAATATTAGATCAACCTTTCAAGTTTTCCAGGCCTTTATTCCTTTATCTAAAACATTTTGAGTGGTAAGTTAGAGCAGTGATCCTCAAAGTGTGGTCCCTGAACCAATCACATTAAAATGATCTGAGAACTAGTTAAAGAAGCAAATTCTTGAACTTCACTTCAGATCCACTGATTCAGAAACTCAGAGGGTAATCTGAGTTTTAATAAACTATATAGGTGATTCTAATGCTCATTAAACTTTAAAAACTACTGGGTTAGATAAACTTTAAAAAACTTCCAAAGCTAAACTTTCATGAATCTCTATGAATTTAAGGGTAATTTAAGACTAAATTGGATGTAAAGTATGCATATTCTTCTGCTTGTAATTAAATTTAAAATTTGGATTCCAAACACGGATTTAGAAGCATATGTAAGAAAAAAAAAAAAGTTAAAAGTGTTGTCCAAAAACATGTAAGCGCTCTGAAACTGTTCTTGAATAAAAGCATTTGTATAATTTGCCTCCATTTGACACTGCAAAATGAACTTGGTATTTCTGTCATACATGTATCTTGATGAATATTTCCACTGAATGATCACTACTGCTTACTGGTTGTGATTTCAGAAAAAAATAATTTAAAATTATTCATATTTATTGTAATTCATTTCTTATATTTACAGAGGATAGCAGTTAATAATCTGTTCTACATAAGTGCACATATGGCTAAAAATTTTTGTAATTGAATATTTGGGACTTTGGTCTCCTATATAGGGAAATGTCCTTGTGTTCAACAACTTTTGTGCTTTATTTAGCACATGCTTTACCTAACAGTCTGTCTGGCTCCATTTTTATTAATATAGGAAAGTTTTGGGTAGTGATTTTGATTTTCTAGGATTGGTATTATTATAATAACCAACGCTTTATGCTTTCCAAGATTGCTGAAGAGAGAAGTTGGAATATCTTTTATTCTTAGTCCAAATAAGTTAATAAATATAAATATGCAACAGAGAATGTACACAATCAGCTTTTAAAATAAAAATACAGTATTAGAGTAAATTTAGAAAGTAAAATGAAAACTGGGGAAAGGGAGTGGAAAAATTATTTTTTACTTTGCACTAATGCACAAGGTAGAATCTGAAAACCTAGTCTCATAAAGAATGGTCTGATCTCTGTTTTGCATAAGAGAATCCAAGTTAACCCAAAGATGGGAAGGTATGAGTACATGTCACATTTCAGGTAACTATTTTCATGACCTATCTATGTGTCTTGCCTACTAGAGATTAATATCTAGTGAGGGAGGCCAACATTAAAATAATGATAATGCAAATTCTGATTAAAAATACAATGCAATAAAATATAAAAAGAGATTATAGACTGCAGTCATAATACATAATCCAAACATAGACTTGAGATCAGGAAGGTCTGTGATATAATTTATAATGATGGTCACTTTGTTATTTGGAGAATGGAAGAGTGGAGAAATGAATAACATGAAAAACCAGTTAGGAGACAATTGTAGTAATCTAGGCATTTTTTTTCCTGCCATCATAGAACTTAGTTGTAATGTAAAGATTGTACGTGAAATACCAAGAAAGAATTGCAAAAACATGTACAAATTCTTCTAAGATTTTCTGTAATTGAATAACAAATCATCTCAAAATGTAGCACCTAAAGACACACATTTATTATAATATCTCATGGTTCTATGAGTTGGCTGGGCTCAGCAGGTGATTCTCACTTCGAGTTTCTTTTGTGGTTGCAGCATACAGTAGCAGGTATTGGAATCATCTGAATAACCAACCAAAATGGCTTTTTTTTTTTTTTTTTTTTTTTTTTTGCACACATGCCTAATACCTCGGCATACCTCTGTGTGGCCATGAGAGTGAACTGAACTTCTTACATGATGGTTCAGGGCTCCAAAAGGCAAGAAATCAAAACTCTCAGTCTCTTTAAATAACTCTTAACTTGAAACTGGCATAGCATTATTTTCACTGTATTCAATTGGTCAGAACATTCACAGGCCAGTCCAGATTCACACTGGTCAAAGAAAAACTCCAGATCTTGATGGAAGGTATCCTAAGCAAGGACAAGATGATCCCCAATAATTTTTGCCTTTTTTTTTTTTTTATCATGCCCTTGTAGAGATAGGGCTGATTTCATGTAACCAATACAAACGATACTGTAGAAATGATGGTCCGTGATTCTCAAGCTAGGTCATTAAAGTTATTGTGGCTTCTACCGTGTTCATTTGGATCACTTTCCTTATGGGGAGCTAGCCCCCATTTTGAGCAGCCTTCTGGAGAAACTCACATGGAGAGAAACTGAGACCTTTTATCACTAGCTAGCACCAATTTACCAGCCATGTGAATGAGCCAATTTAGAAGTAGATCATCCAGCCTCAGTCAAGCCTTCAGATGATTGCAGCCTGAGTCACTATTTTGACCACAAGCTCATGAGAGACCTCAAGCTTGAATTGCCCATCTATGTTGCTCCTGACCTTGACCCACAAAAACTTTGTGATGTAAAAAACATTTATTATTGTTTGAAGCTGCTAAGTTTTGGGGTAATTTGTTATGTAGCAAGAGATAAATATTATAGAGGCCATTTTAGGAGCTAACCTGAGGGCGCTGTTTATATTTGTTTCACTAGTGGATCTCACGTAGTGTAATACCTGACTCAGAGTTCAATAGCACCATAATAAAAAAGAGGTCCCAAAATTACAGTCACCAAACAGCCTTCCTATTGCATAGCTTCTTGGAATGGAGGTAGGTCAAACATACTAAGTGGAAGGAAGTATGATGCAGTAGAAGAGGGATTCTAAGTACAGAAGCATGGTTTTTGTGCAAAAACAGATCACTCAGAAGAGTGTAAATGACCACTTTTTGACAGGCATGACAGGATTGTTGACAACCCTGACTAGTAATGTAGAAGTCAGAAATCAAAAGCTTCTGGAAAACTATAAAGTTTATATCAAAGGCTTCCTGTTTATGCACATGTCCTTTTCTTCTATCATAAAAAGTGATTAAACTGATCTGCAGAAAAACTGATTTGCTTTGCAAAGAAACTACTGGTTGCTGCTCAGTGACTTGTGTTCTGCCAGGCTGGCTACCTATGGATTCTGGGTTGATTTGTTCTTGTGTCTTCACAATACATTTATTTTTTTTTCTTATCAAAGATAAATCTAAGGTTTTTTTTCCCCTAAGTATTTTAAAGGCATATTAGAAAATCAGAAAAGAGCAACAGAGTTAAATATGCACCCGTAAAACAAATACTTGGAAATTCAGAAACAGTCCTATAACTAAAATGATTATCCCTGTTTTTTTTTAGTTCAAAACATTTTTCTGTATCATTGAAATTTTAAAAAAGATATTCAAGAGAATGAACCTTAAGCATATTTTATATGTACAATTTTGGCATAACGCTTCTATACATCAGGTTTTCCTAATATATAATTGTGGAATGGAAAATAATAAGAAAAGTTAAAGTTTTTTTTAGTTGGACAATTTAGAAAGAGTGCTTTGTGATCAAAAGTAATGTTATAAGTAAGATACATATCATATATGTATTCACATTAAGTTCATATGTATTATTTTTTAATGGGCTAAGTTTGACAGAAAGACAGAGGGGTATAGCTTGAGTAATAATAGATAGGATAACAAAGATTTTTTCAGGAGGTAGAAATAATATATGAGGTGTTTGGAAAGGGATGCAGATAGAGTGAGACACATACAAAGGTTAGCAAGCAGAATTCTTGACTGGAGCATTGAGTTTGTGCTAAACAATCCTCTCTTGCCTGTATGCCTTCTTGCCTCAATTTGTCATGTCAAGTTTCCTCCCTACATTCAGAGTACATACATTCTCTTCAATGTTTCCCTGGTTCTTGGAATGAGGCAACAAAAACCTTCTACCTTCTTTCAAAATATGTTGTTTCCATTCTCTAAATAAAATCTGTTATATTGATGTCGAGAGACAGACTCAGAAAAGGTATGTGTGAGGTGAAATGAAGTACCTACAGAGAGAGCTGGAGCAAGGCTTTCTGGGCATAGGGAGATACATTTGGAAATGATATTGGTTTATCAATGTGGGTGGGCCCAATCCAAGAAAGGAACACTTGTGGCCCGGATGAAGTCACACAAATGACACATATATTCCACATTAAGTTTTTGTATTTTCAAAGCAAAGAATTGCCTTTCAATGTTTGGAACAATGAAAACCATGGTTGTTGCACATTGTTCTTGTTAGATGTATATTTAGTTCAGTATCTTCCAATAAAGATGACTAAACAACAAAGTTAAACATGCATACTTTTTTAAATTGTAAAAATCATGTATTCTTTTTGAAGAAAATTTGGAAATATAGAAAAGTACAGAGAAGAAAGAAATAGAAGAAAAAACCCACTACCCGAAAAACTATGCTATTGTTTGGTATATTTCTTTTTTCAGCTCACCTCCACCTTTTTTTTTTTTTTCTGTGCAAAGTGCTTTACACACACACACATGCATACACACACAATGTAATTTCTTATTTTTTCATTTAATTTTATATGTATTTTCTTTATTAACGGTTTTATTTTGTTTTTGTTTTTGTCTTGTTTTTTTTTGAAACACCACAAGAAAAGAATAAGCTATGTTTTACCATGTGTGAAAATGTAGCTATTGATTTCCTAACCAGTTCTCTCTGTTTGGATCTTTAGGTTGGTTTGATATTCACTTTTATAAATAACATTGTGATAAACTTCTTTGTATATTAAATTATTTCTAGATTTAGAAGTTTTTTAAAGAATAGATTTCTGTAAACTTAATTACTTCCTCAAAGAGAAGGAATGGCATGTATATTATTCTTTATATGAACATGGACATGACTCTTTGATTAAAGTATATTTCCTCTTTACAATTAACAATTTCTAACCAAGATATAAAATTATATCTATGACATGGCCCATTTAGACTTGAGCTTCTGTTCAGACTGCAGAACTTGGTGTCTCTACTATGATTATTCTCCTGTGTCATGAATGCCATCACAAATGCTGCATATAGTTGTAGGTAAATAAATATACATGATTCTTTCCTGAATGATTTCTCATGTAAGAGACGGGGATGGGGAGAGAGTAAAACAACTTTTGAAGTATTATCCAAGATTATCAATCAACATTCTTTGCCAAATAGCAAGAAAGTTTGAGAAGATACAATAATACTTAAAGCATAGAATCCCATTTCTATTTTATTTACCGTTTTAAAAATACAAACTATTTGGAATATATCCTTATTTGTAAAGCTTCACTGAAGTGGTCCCTACAAAAATATAATATAAAAAACTTTATGAATAAAAAATGTTATTTTTGTAGTGATATTGCTTACCTATTTTTTCTTTTGAAGCTGTCATCTTTTGTAAATACAATAAGTGCGTATTTTTATTCTTATACTGTTTCAGATTGTTTGCTTTTTACTAACCTTTTATTACCATGTAAATATTTTTATATGTTGTTATGAGAGCATCCTCCTATTAGTTTCAAATTCCGCAGTGTCATAATCACACAAAAGGCTAAAGTACTGATTATGCCTCAGATAATGTAGTTGTTAATGATCAACTTAATGTTAAAAGCCATTACTGCTCATTGACATAATTCTGAGAACATTATACTGTAGAAGTGCACCTTTTGTGTAGAAACAGAATGACAAAATTGAAATGTTAAAAGTTGAGTGTCTGAATAATAGCCTGTGAAATCATTTAGACAAGACCATTGTTGCCTTTATTGTTCAAAGACTAGAGAGTGACAATTAGAGACAAAAAAGAAGAAACACCACAAGGCCTGCAGTTGCAGGTTTGAAGGGAGATGGGAAGTAAAGATCTCTATTTGTCTGTTTCCCTTTCTTTTTCTGTAGGGTCTTCACCTAACAACAGAGCACCCTCCTCTGGCCACTTGCCAAAAGGGAATGCTTGCCTCATTTTTGATTGGCAGGAATCAAGCCAGACAGAAGGTTGCTTTAAGTGCCCTGCAAGGATTTTTCCAATAAAACATTGCCTAAGAGTGATCTGAACTATTTACCCATGGCTTCTCCCATAATGATGATTTGAATTTTAAGTCATGAAGCATTTGAAGGCTGGAATCTATAGTCTCCTTCCCAATATACTTTGGTTCTTTGCAAATTAGTGTCTCTTTTCTGTAGTATTTTTGGTTCATTTTCCACCGGAGGATGGAAGTAAATCAATAGAATTTAGAGAGATAGATGATATGTGTATATGGTGGTGTGGGAGAGGGCTATGTGTGAGTCCCTGTTCTTGTTTGGTGGAGTGAATGAGACCTAAAACAGAGGTGTAATTCACTGATGGATCATCTAGTTTCACATTTTTATAGTCAAAGACCCATTTTCTTACCTTGACCGACAATTTAATGTCGCAACAGCAATCAGGTGAGTAAATGTGGATAAATTAAAAGTTCATCATTGTTACTAGAAAAATCTAAAGCTTATGATCTGCTTATAGTGGGCGACAGAATCTTTATATAATGTTAATGTTACTATAAACTTTCTATGTTCCAGGCATATTCTGAATGCTTTATATGTATCAGTGGGGGAGACTTTGCTAAAAGCAGGCACATGCACACAGGCCTCAGACAGTCAAAGAGGACGAAATAATAATTGTGTTACTAAGAGATAAAAACTGATATTCATAGTGTACTCCAAAAGAAAAGATCAAATTATGCTTGAAACTCATATTTACAAAAGATAAGAATTTGTTTTATATTTTAAAAAACTTTCAATGAAAGGAGTTATTTAAAAAATGTTTCATTTACATTGACTTTTTTAAAGTAATTTTTCTTAAAGAATAGTTGGAAATTTACAAAAAATCCTGCAATGATAATACAGAAAGTTCCCATATATTCCATACCCAGTTTTACCTTACACTAGTACATTTGTTAAGTTAATAAAACAATATTAATGCATTATTGTTAAGTAAAGTCCATAGTTTACTCAGATTGTCTCGGTTTTTTCCCTAATGTTCTTTTTCTCTGGGTCCCATCTAGAATACTACATTATATTTAGTTGTCATGTTTTCTTAGGTTCCTCTTGACTGTTATGGTTTTTCAGATTTTTCTATTGGCTTTTATAGTTTCTCAGGCTTTCCTTGTTTTTGATGACCTTGACAGTTTTAAGAGTATTCATCAAGTATTTTGTAGAATGTCCCTCGATGGGGATTTATTGGAGACTTTTCTCATGAATAGAATGGGGTTATGGGGAAAATTGTAAATATTACTGATAAAGATTCTGGCATATTAGTTTTGGGGAATACCTCATAACCTGTAATTAATGAAGGAAATATTACTTGTTTAGGGCTAGAAAGTATTGAAGATTAGATTGGTATATGGATGTGTCCTAAGGAGTTCACAGGCATGTGAAAGACAGAAATTTCAGAATCATTTCAAAAATATTTATACTTTTCTTTATTCAACAGACATTCACAGAGCACCACTGTTTGCCAGTCACTGCTCTGAGCATGGGGTATAAAAATCTGATGAGCGACGGAAAGTTAATTTCTCAAACTGCCATAAAAAGAGGGTTTCCCATTAAAGCTCTGAAAAGAGCTTCCTTCCAAAACCCATCAAGTGTCTATATTTTCTTATTTTTATCCCAGTAGAGATAGAGATTGGCAATAGATATTTATTAATATCATTTTAATACCAAAGCTAAGTTTATCTTAATAACAAATTCAATAGGTTCTGATATTCTTGGTCACATGTATTCTTTTTTTGTGCCTTCTCAGTCACTGCTGACACACGATTTCTGCATTTAAAACATTTATTCAAGATTGCTTATATTAGACTTTATACTCTCTATAAAAACTTTTTTGTTTTAAAAAAATTATAGACTTAAGAAAGTTACAAAAATAGAGGAGAGAGTTCACATAAACATTTTATTCAACTTCCCCGAATGTTAACAGCTTATAGAGCCATGGTACAGTGATCAAACAAGGAAATTAACATTGGTATAGCACCTTTTTCTAAACTTATAATCCATATTTGAATATTACCAGTTTTTCGATAATGTTCTTTTTCTGTTTCTTGATCCAACCCAGAATCTTATAGTATATTTAATTCCTGTGCCTTTTTTTTCTAGTTTCTGATAATTCCTCAGTCTATTCTAGTGTATGATGATGTTGCCTTTTTAAAAAAACATTTTGATGGACAGTTACTTTGTAGAATGTCTCTCAAATTGGATTTGACTGATGTTTTGCAATGATGAAATTGAGGTTATACACTTTTGGTAAGAATATACAAAAGTGATATTATATCCTCAATTGTCACATTTGGGATACTAAATTTGATATGACTCAATACTGGCGATGGTAACTTTAATCAGCTGGTTAAAGTAGTAAATTTATTACTTTTTCCATTGTAATCAATAATACTTTGAGACTTTGCAAATACATTTTTATTATTTTTTTTTAACATCCCCCTTCCTCATCATTTGAGGGGTCTAGATCAATATTATTCAAAATTGCTCCTCTAATTAAGTAATTCCTTAAAAACAAAGTGATATTTGGGTTTTCTCCAATGGTATTGGCCTGTTGTTATTTAGTGGGTTTTAAAGAAATGTTAGTTAAAGATAGAGCATTCTCTTCAATTAAATCAAACAATGTGGAATAAATAGTGAAAGAAAATGTGAACAAGAGCTTCTATAAATTGTACTTGGAATAAGAAATAACAGAAAAGCACCTAAAGCCAGAGGACAGTGGAGCCATTCTATAGTTGGGCATGTGCCCACATAACTCGATACAGGTACCAATTCATTCTGGTGAATTTTTATTCGCTAACATTTAATTCTTTGATTTTTCAAAAGGAGGCTTTTAGTCAGCTTTTTTCTTTAGAGTATTCTATTCTGCCCCAAGAATTCTATTCTAATGTTATTGAGAAGAGCTACTTTAAAACCCGGCCAATTTACTACTAATGAATTAGGATGCATTAGTAGAAACTATATGGGATCCTAATTAGAAAAGGACAAACTACTTGGGAAAAAAGTAGATCTAAATCTTTCTTTTGTTATGCACTTCTATTATTTTCAAAGATAACATTTTTATTTTGATCCTGTATTTAATCTCTAAGTCCTTTTATTCAACACCCTGGCCATCTGCTTCAACTGTTGCCTTTTCTGCTATATCATCTACTTCTTGAGTTGACTTGGATCGGTTTTTGCTATATGTCATCTCTCTTACCCCAAAACTTCCTTTTTAGCCCCAAGTATTTTTGTTTCGCTTATGATTAACTTAATTTTTAAAATTTTTTTTATTAATTCATTACTATTCTGATGTTACCCCCAAATTATTTATGAACTCATTTATATTGTGTTGTTACTCTCAAACTACCCCTAAGCACCCATCTAGTTTATTCATTCATTTACTTCACTCCATGTTAATAACTAGGGTAGGTGGGAAAAGCAAAGATAAAGAAGTCAGACTTCTGTTTTAGAAAACTTATGCCATTGGAGAACATTTTGGAGGTAGTATCTTTCTTTATTCTGGGATGACTTTTAAATGACGCCTCAAATTTTTGGGAGAAATTAGTGTGTCTTAAAAATACATAAAATATACCCAAAGAGAATATGAGATGTCTTGCATTCTAGTAGGAAATTAGCACATTCTATTGGTCATTATTCAATTGGCTAGAATCTAAAGGCATGTGTGAGTGAGGAAATGGAGAGAGATGCACAGAGAAAGAATGGGAGAAGGAAGGAGGTAGCAAAGGAGAAAGTGAAGGGGGTGTGAAGGTATAGTATTAGCTGGAAGAAAACCCAAGTCGTTCAGTAGCAAATGGAATTTGAGAAGATAATAAAGAGTTCTTTATGGAGAAGGAGAAGCAAGTGAAATTCACTTGCTCCCTTTGACGAAGTGAAAAGAAATAGCCTCAGCTTATTTAGGTTCACCTACCACTAATTCAGAGGCTGTGAGAATTCCAGATGCAGTTGTTAATCTCACAGAGTTACATTAGGAACCGATCCAGCCCTGGCTAACGTATCAGGAGGCTGCATTGGCAGCAAACAGATCCACTCCTAATGTAACTTGAGGGGAAAGCTTAATGCCTCTGCTCTGCCATTCGAATTTTTTTGTTTGAAAGAGCATATAGATTATTTATAGTTCACCAACTAAACCTGAGGGTCTTTTAATAAACTCATAGATTATGTAGCTCAAAGAAGTTTATTGAAATAATATCTGAATTCACCCGTGACAATGACATTCCATAAGAGTTTATAGCTCTATCTTATATGGAATAGGATTTCCCACCTTACCCTGGGGTATCTGCATATTATTTCAACATTCAGAAGGAAGATGAGTGACTTTGGTTTACTCTACCAGCTCTTCTTATAATGTTTTTCTGAAAAACAAAATTTCAGACCAAAGAAGGTAGAGGATAACTGATAAAAAAAATCTAGAAAGAACTCAACCAACTTCCATCTAAAGCAAGTCAGTGTAAGCCCTTTGATTAACATATCTCTTGGGGGAAAAATGCAAGTTTTTTCTGGTCAGCATATTAGGGGTTCAAGGAGTTTGATTTAGATCTAATCCAAGAAAGAACAACTAGGATATAAAAATCCATGTATCATAGCCAGGAGCTTGGATTCCAGCTACATTTATTTATTCTCTGATTCAACTGAAGAACTCACAGTTGTCTGAAAGTGTGGGCTTATCATTCACACCACTCTCATTGCCACCATAGTCACGCCCACACCCCCTTAGGGAACTGTTTTGTAATTTTTTATGGAATTATGGCTTTTTCCCTTCTCTTAAAATTAAACCACTCCATACATTGTATTACTTAAAGTCCAAATTTTAAAAAAATTCCCCCAATTTTTTGCCCATTTTACCTCTATATTTTCCCCCTTTGGTACTTTGACCCCCAAATTCCCTCATCCCTGTCAGAGGGTCTTCTTTGCTCAGCTGTCTCTTTTAATCTCACATCTCACTTGAAATTTCATTTAAAATCTCTAGCCTTTCCCTGTATTCCTTACTCATTTCTCCCTTGGCTGCCATTTATTTAACTTTATAGTGACATTTTTCTAACTCTATAAAACCTTCTGAGGTAAAAATTTTTATGAAACACACATGATTTTATTGTATTATTACTTTTCTTCCAAAAGAGAACATAGCCAGAAAAGAACAACAGAGAATTGTTTTCTTCCAAATAGAACAAATTAAATTACAAAATCAGAGAAATCTTAGAGTGAGAAGAAATTTTAAAAATCATCTTGTCAAAACCCTTTATTTTACAATACAGAAACTGAGTTCCAGTAAGGTGGAGTTATTTTCCCA
>PVKZ01002347.1:212500-236133 GCA_004027375.1 Macroglossus sobrinus
TTGCTAAGCATCAAATTGCCTAAAGATATGATTCCAGGTGTGCTTGGCTACCTGGACTATGAGCAATTTGTGACATATTTGCTTGACCTTCATTATTTGGATAGAGACATATGCTTCTTAATCAACTTATCAACAGATAAAATTGCCCAAATGCACATAAGTCTACTTTCATCTAATTTTAAGATTTTTTTTGTGGAGGGATAAAGATGGGGTGAGATTGTGTACACATTTCCACCTTAGCCTTCACTGAGTTACTTGTGCAAAAAGTTGGCTGACTGTTAGTTACTTTTCCTTTTTTTTTTTTGTCCCAACTTCAGCTTTAACAATATGAGCTATCAGTGGGTGATCTAGTCCCCATGAATTTATATTTTCAGTAATATAATACTTTTCTGGGGAGTACTAAATTTATTTTGCTGCATATGCAAATATATAGTCACCTAAAAATAAAAACCTAGACTTTAGTTACTATGGATTTTGAGCCTTTTCTGTCTGAGAAAAATGGCAATTATATGTTATATAAAGATAGAGAGCTATTGTTTCAGTTTCTTCTCGCAGGCTGTTATTTCTTAAAATGTTTCTGCTAAGCAAATGTAATCATGATGGCATGCGTTATTAATTCAAAATAGCTTCTCAAATGGCTCAAGCTCTGGGATGGCAGCATGTCTGTTGTGATGTCATTTTTCATAATTCTTTGCTCTTATATAGTGCCTTTTCTCCAAGCTGCTAACATACTACATTTGCTTTGTGTTTATATTCAAGACAAAAGAGAAATCCTTATTTTGTTAGAACTTTCCAATCTATCATATCTTTTCATATTTACACTGTAGACCATCTACTGATAGATCTGATTGGTTTCCCTGACATGTCCTAGAAATAAAATTCATGAAATAGTCAAGGAAAATTACATTTCTCTGCCATAATTTGATCTGAGAATGAATTTTATAGCGGGAACCATTTTATAATACATTCGATGATGTTTTTCTGACACTTGTCATCATTAATTATGCTTTACAAAGTCCTACTTCTTGTTTAAAATCAGAATCCAAATCATTTATACTAAAAGTAGTACATTTAAGTGCTTCAAGTAACCTTTAATTTTTAATAAGAATATATACTCCGGAAACAGTTAAATATAGGACATTGTGTTAAACAAACAAACAAAAAAACAATAATTACAGAATTTAAAAAATTTCCTAAGTTATTGTTTTATGGACTTGCTGATAAGTTTTTTTAGGATGTCACAGACCTGATTGGGTAGTGTTCCTTTAAAAACAGAATGGCAGCTGCTGTCAAAAATGGAGTGCACCCCCAAAACTTGCTGTTTATTCATATCCCAGTTAAAGCTGAAACAAACAACTGAAACTAATCACGCTTGAAGTTGGGTATCGCCTTTGTGAGCTTTATGAGCCTATTTTTCTGAAATTAGAAATTGCCTGAGTGAAATGTTTCTAGCTAAACTGCTTTCTACTGAAGTCATGATTTTTACAGTCAGATAAATGCCCCTTAAGCTCCATTTATGTAAGCATCAGTGACATCCAGTGGCTAGCAGGCTGATCACAAGTGTGTTTCCCTGCAGTGTAAGGGGCCCATGGTGGGAAGATGGCTTTGGAATCCACTCTGTATTTTGATCATACTGCTTCTACTCAAGAAAGTTGGTTTTATCAGATGTGGTGCTCTGATTAGGATGACTAAATATGTCACTCGACTTTGAAACAGCAATGATAGAAATGAAACTTGAGAATCGGAAATCGAAATGCACATAGGGGCTACATACTATTGCTTGGAAAACATAATTAGCATCCGCATGAAATCTGAAGCTTGAAACTGCAGGTGTTATTTAGAAATGGTTATTGGGGAGCTTATGCAGCTTTTAGTTATACAAAGAGGACTTGTGAATTATAGCAAGACTGGTTCATTATGCAGAATTGAATGGTGTTATCGTTAATGTTTCAAACACATGTGCTTCATAAAATGGTCCACCTTAATTTGAAAAAGGTATTACTTGCAATTATGTCAGCTACATAAATTTATTTGCAGATAGTCAATTCATATTGATCATAACCCGACCTTATGATGACCTTGAAGAAAGGTAGTCTGTGACGGGTATAGATATTGGGATCAATACCAGAGTGCAATTGACTATACCTAGTTACTGATAAATGAAGTAAAAAGGTACACCATTTCCTGAAACAAAGATAATAACAGCTCATTTAGTCAACTGTTTGTAAAAGTTTAATATTGATACATGTAGTTATAATGACAACCTCAGGCATTTTCAAATGGCGGAAAACAATAGGGTGTAGAGTCACTGAACACATTAAGTAGAAAGAATCATTACTTTCCAGCTCCAAATAAGAAATTCCACAATATTTATGTCAACATTGCTGAGAACTGGGCACTCTCTAAGCAGTACAGAGAGAGCTCACAATGAAAATTGCACGGGGCTGTTTTGCTTGTTTCCCTCTGAACGTGCCAGGTCTTGTGAAACGAAGCACCCGATTACGTGGGAACAAAGCCTCCAGGACCACACATTGTACGTTAGTACTACCCTCTCTTGCACATTTGCAATGGAATTAGCTTGCCTATCCACAGGTATAACCAACTGTAATCATGAGGAAGAGAGCATTTGGTCTCAGCACATCTGCTCCATGTTGATGCATTCCCCTCTGCTCTGGAAAGTTAAAAGAGAGGATGTGAACAAAAATTTCCCCCAATTGTTCTTTTCGCTTTGCTGGGAATTCCACAGAGTGAGCACTTGGCAAGTTATGCAGAACCTAAGTAAATAGAGTCCATTGGCAAAATGGTAACAGGTTGTGCAGCTTAATTGGAGAAGAGAAGTTGAGGAGCCAGCCCGGTGTCTGCTGCACCCAGTTGGTAAATTGTGCCTGTGGTGAGAACAGAGTGATTTTGCAGTAAGCTCATTTTGGGTAACTAGTCAGCCTGCTACTGTGAGCCAAGAAATATGAGGATTTGGTTTCAGTGTGTGTTCCCCACCCCCTTTTTTTTCAGTGTAAAATATATTTCTATATCTTGAGCTTTGTTTATCTTTTGCCAGTATAATTTAAAGAAATTGATGCCAGCACTCTGATATTGTCTTCCTAAGGGAGGGAAATGCTAAGAGACATTTGTGGCTATTAAAACCTGCAAACAGAAAGAAAAGGCTCTGTTGTTAGCACAGATTCCACTTGAATGTTTTCCCTGAATGCTTAAGTTTCTAAGTTGATCTCTGTGGTTAATCTCCTGGTCACATTTCTCAAACCACATGCTTTTTCACATGGTCTTCCTGGTTTTCATGCCATCATGTCATTTGCTATCTCTTTTTGCCTCTTATACTCTCATGAAGCTATTTATTAATAAACCTGTGTTTCCAATACAGTGCTACATCAATAAACCTCCGTGTGGTTCCGTTAGTCAGCATTCTGGGAAATCCTATTTTATATTGAAGAACTGTAAATCTCCATTATTGCTTCCCATAGCACAAATAAAGTATACCCTCTTACCTCCGTGACATCCTCTGCTAATTTTTAAGAGTAAATGCTTATGCTCACATAGGCTCTTTGAAGTGCTGAACTTGTGTTTATTATCGAGTGTTGCTGTCACTGAAGACACCCTGAAACACCTATAATCAAAAGACATGTTAATTTAAGGTGTTAAGAACCAAATCACTTCAATTTGCTTCAGTCTTCCCTTTTCTTGAAACCTTTAACTGATCTAGTGGGACGGGAGAATTCCGGACTTCAGAATGTTCTGTTCAGCAGCTGTCTGTTATTTGATTTGCAGTGTGTTATTAACTGACACAAAGAAAATATCACTAATTAGAAAGATAAGAATAGACTTTTATATACCTTTTAGGTATCAGACAGAAGGAATAGAACAATGTTTATACTAACTAAAAAAGTTTTGGTATTTACTACCTAAGATAAGGGTGATAATTACATTTTCCCATGGCTGTAAGAGAGAGTTTGGCCAGTGAAAGGTGTGGCTTTTTTCTATTTTTATTATTTCTCCAAGAGAAAGCAAAATGAGAGTTGGAATAAGAGAGAGCTCGTACAGTTAGGTAAGCAGTTTGAAGGAGCTGCCTGAAACTGGCTTTGACTGTACCTGGGTTTCCTCGATTGGTCCCTTTGAAAGCTATAAGTGTTGTATATTTGACAAGAGGAAATAAATTTTTAACATCACTAAAGGTGCTTTTAGTAACATAGATTTAGGACTCCTAAGAAAAATTTTGTAGTAATATCCTAGATATCCCTGACCACTCTGAGACTGATCTCTTTATATCTGGCATCTTCAGCTCATTTTGCAACAGGCTCCTTCCTCCTGGGGATGCCACAAGCAGCTCTACTATGAGTTCTGATGGTCCTGCTTTGCCTGTTACTGCTACCCTGGCTCGGGGCTCTGACCAGGGCACTTCCTGCCTACCTAGATACTAAGTCTTTAGGGGCATAGGCTAGACCCTCCTCCAGATCAATTTTGCTGCCGACCTACTACTTTGTATTCTGATTTTTTTTTGTTAGTGTCTCCACTAAGAACAGGGAGCCCAGAGCTGTTGCCAGGGCCCTGTGAGTTTCCTAACACCCGGTTATTCTCTGCTAACTTAACTTGGACTAAGCCACCCTAGCTGGTCTTTGGCCTACTTTTTTGGCTGATTTTTGCGTTGTCTTTGGCCAAAATTTGTCTTTGTGATTCCTCTTCTGTTATATGTGCTCCTCTGCCTCTTCTCAGTAACTTCTATGGTTCCTGGGATTTTAGAACCTACCATAGTGGCATTCTTCTCAGTCTGCCTCTTGGGCAGTCCCCGTGCTCCACGTTGTTCCTCAGAGCCCATCTGCCTATTAAACTCTTTTATTCAGTTAGAGTGGTTCTCTGTGTTAGATTGCTTCCTGATGACTTCCTGGTGGAGAAATGGATTATTCTGTTGGATTATTAAATGTCTGAACTAAATGACATTTACTTTTTAATAAGGATGATGAGAAGCTTCAAAGATTTTTCTCAATACTTGGGGAGTGGGGTGAAAAGAAAAGATCATTCTAAGATATTGGTGTCTTTTAGTAGCAGTCAATGAATGACACTCTAGTCCAGATATGTGTAAGGTCAGCCATTTGCAGCATGGTATCCCAATAGGTCTATGAGTGCCATCATAATTGTGTTCAGAACAGCAGTCACAGCCACAGAAAGCAGTGGAGTGGATTTTAAGTAAAGGCCACAGACAGGCATTCCAGGCACGTGCAATTTGATTTAGACCTTGAACCTCACCAGATTCCCCCTAATACCTACGTTCAACAATTTCAGCTTGCTCGAAGTGTGTCTTGAATTGTACCTTCTGGTAATTCAATATCATTATAAGTAAATGGAGTTCCTTTGCTGGGAGCTTTTCACTGTGACAGGGACAAATCATCCTTGGTGAGATACAGAAGATATTGAGGAAAGGTAAACTCTCAATTACGCTGCTCACCCTAGTCATGCCAAACAAGTAGAAACACACAGCAGACATGATTGTTTTTTTAGGACTCAAGGCTTTAGTCTTTTAATAACTGTGAATTCTAGGGCTGGAATCTCAAATGTTTTAAGGCATAAAGAATGTTTTTTTAAAAGCAGATTTCCCATTTATCACTAAATAAAACTGCCCTCCAAAGAAGAATGCCTTAGGTAGATTTTCGCTAGGTTCTACCTTCTGGAAAAACAAAACAAAACAAGAAAAAACACACTTTAAATACTTAAAAAAGATTGCAAAATTGAAAAGCAATAATACCTTCCATATTAATTAACTTTGAATTATAGTTGAACTCATATAAGTGCATATAACATTCTTGGTAATGCCAAATTAATTCTTTATGATCACTGCTATTGCAATCAATACTAAATGAATTCATAATGATAAGATACTTATAATAAAGAGTTACCACAAAAACAATAAAAAGACCATCATCATCCAAGCTATAGCACACTAATAAAGTATTAGCTCAATAAGCTGGTGCTATCCATGACAATCAATGGCAGATACTTAATTTATTTCTGCTTGCCCTTGTCTTGCTTTTCCTGTAAGGGCTGTGTAAAAGTATAGTGCTTTGATTCTACTGTAACTTGTATGGAGAGGAAGAAATACAGTAGTCTTATTATTAAAAAATTTTGTTGCAATATTTACTTTACATGTCACCTCTCTGCCAAAGAACTCAAGGCTTATTATACACACCAATTTACATTCCAAATGGGTTCCTTTTTGCCTCTATTTCTTCTTTGTGAGAGTCATGTAATGTTTTTCTTAATCTCTCCTCTCTCTCCCTTTGTCCTTGCCTTTATCTCTCTCTCTATTTTTTTCATCAATGACTATATCACATCTGTCCTTTACTATGCATCAAAGAATATATCAATCATGAAGTTAAGAAGCAATAAAGATCTTCTTTCCTTCCATCCTCTCTCCCTTCTTTCCATCCTTCTTTCCTTTCTCCTTTTCTTCTTTCTTCTCTTCTTTTGTTTCTTCTGTTATAAGAACTATTTTGAGCCTCTTCTATAGGTCACGTATATGCTGGAACTTGGAAACACAAACAGAAAAAAACCATAAACCTTATCTTCCAGCTTAGATAGAGTTGTGTAAAGAGTACTGAGCTTGGTATCAGATTTTGGGCCAAATCTTAGCTCTTTTAGTTTATTTGCTGTTTAATATTGGGCACTGTGACAGAGACAAATTCCATATCAAATTCCTTTTTCTTGGGAACATGGAAAACTGTACTTCCCAGCAACCTTGCATTTAAATAGGATTGTGTGATTAGTCTGGGCCAATGAATTATATGTAGAAATTATGTGTGTCACTTCTGGGCTGTGTCAGTGAAACACTCCCATGCAATTTTCCAGATCTCTTTTCCAACCTTCGTGGTGGCTTCATGTTCTAGGTAGTAGAGCTGCAAAATGAAAACAGCCTGGACTGCTGAGCCATTGTAAAGATAACAGTTGCCATAGAGACATACTCATTTGTGTAATGGAAAAGTAAACTGTGTTTATTTCTTTTTTGTGTTGTTTGTTATTGTAACATGAGCTTAACTTATCCTGACTAAAACAGGCATCTAATCTCTCTGAGCATCTGATTATCCACTACAAAAGAGGGAAAATATATTTCTTATCTATTTAATGAAGTTACTGAGAAAATCAGGTAAGATAGTTAACATACAATACACAAATTATTTAAGTCAGAATTATGCAATGACTTTTTCTATTCTGGACCACAGAATTATAACTCAAACAATTTTATAAGATTCACGTTAGCCTGGTGTCTGCCTATCACAATACCAGGAGATGTTGTATAATAAAGATTTTATGAAAATGAAGTGATTTGCCAAAGATAATTAAAACTCACTCTCCATAATGAGTTGTTTGTAAATCACCACCACTAGGGATACACTTCTCTGGTCTGGAGCCCAATGGGTGAGTTCCACATTCTCTGTCCCATAGTCTGTACCAAAATGTCCAATTTATACTTAAAAGTTTTTGTTGCTAAGCTTTTGTTAGTGCACTTACTGAAATTACCATCTTTATGTCTCAAGATTTTGCATATCTAGTTTAATGGGAAGTTTTGGTACTTCCAAGAATAGCTGCAAATCTAGGTTCTGACTGTTTTTTGCCCACCTGCCTTGAGAACTGGGTCATGTTCTCTCTGTTTACTTTCTCCTCGCTATGATAATGAAAATTCCATCCAGGTACAAAAGAGGATTTTAAAGCTCTTTTGATGAAAGAGTTTCTTTTGATTGTATTTAAAACTTAAAATGGAGCCACTGCCCCACCTCTCACTCTGTAACACTAGATACCTTTAAAACTGGTATCGTGAATTGTTACTGTGGAAATCACCATGGTTTGTTATGAGCTTTACACAAATGCAAATTTAAACCATTATTATATTAAATCAGTATTATAGATTGAACGTTGGATAAGTGAATTCATGTAATCATATAGTCGTTCATTCATTCAACAGATAGTTATTTGTAAACCTGTATAATGCCCAGCACTATTCTAGGCATTGGGGTTGGAATAGTGAGGATAGTTGTTTGTGTCTCTGATGTTATTGAGTTTGTATACAAGCAGTAGGAAACAGATGGTAAACACTGAACACAGGATAACTTCAGATTACAAAAAGTACAAGGATGTTAAAGAGTCACTGAGTATGAAGTGGCCGGCTATTTTGGAATGGGTAGTTAAAAAACACTTCTTCTAAGTGGTGACATTTAGTCTGAACCTGACTGGAGAGAGGAGGACTATTTCATTTGTTAGGTACAGAAGGCATGATGCCTATGGCCAGGAGTTTTTCAAAGGCCCACAAAAGTATTTCAAACCTGGAATAATGTTATTGGCATTAATTTATGAAAAGAATACTGCAAAATTATGAAATAAAAAATACGAAATCAATATTTATATAAATGCATACAAATGTTTGTTGTAACTAGTCATCTGCCACTTACCTGTTCTCATTATATATAAATTCTATTTAATGTGAGGATATTTTAATATATTTGATCTGATGTGCTTAGAGCAACAAAAATCTCCTTGGATGAGAAAGAGCTAGCTGTGCAAAAATCTCGGGTAAGAATATTATAGGCCTCAAAACAAAAATGAGTTTAATGTGACTGAAGAAGAGAAGGAAAGGTGTAGCTAGAGAGTTGTGAGTGGGGGGAAATGGTAGGAAACAAAGTTGGAATCAGACAAGTCTATATTATGTAATGTTTCATGCAGGGTAAGGAAAGTGGAAAATGATATTTTTCAACACAATCTTCTTTTTTTTTTCCTGGTTCAGGGGTGTGAGTGTGAACATGTGAGTGTGAGCACTTCTTATTTTTTTAAAAATTCTTTTGCTTTTGAGAAGTTGTGTAACCCAGAGAGAAAATACATTAGTCATTTTTCTAATACTCTGGTTGTTCCTCTACATAGATGATTGCTTTGATAACTCCACTCATATTCTTTAACCCAAATACTCCACAGTATTTCCATTCTTTTTCCATTTGTGGACCAAATATCCTGTATGCTAATTAGCTTCGTGACAGTAGAGTCTTGACTTTCAGACTGAAACCCATTACACTTAGCGTTTATTATTATTATTATTTTTTATCTCACTTCAACATGACTAGTTCCCAGACTTGAAGGAGAGTTTCAAGGTCATGAGGATTCATAAGAATTTGGGCAGTCATTAAATGTAAGAGCCAACCACCCCTTCTCTCTTATCATGGGACCGTAAGCTCAGTGCGGTTGCTCCAAGTGCTGTCACTCACACTTACTTTACGATAATGTCCAGTTACCACTGAAAAAGAAAAATATCTTAAAATACTTTACCAGGTATGCCTTAAAACTTTTGTTAATGCAGTTTGGAGGAGGAAGTGGTGGCCAGTCAGTGCTTTGCCTGCCAAGCCACAGAACATCTTTGCTGCTTTCTTTTTTCCTTCAATTGTTATTGAAAATAACTAGTTATAATGCCTTTGTAAGCCCCGCCTGGCCTCAGCTATGTGTAAATCAGTAAATCACGCTCCCAGACAGGGCCCCTTGGTTTAGAGGTCCCATTGTGGGAGTGATTTAGGTAGAGGCGGAATCATGAATAAAGAACACTCACCCTCTTCTTCAGAGGCAGGGGAGAGAGAGCCCGGGAGAGCCCTTCCCAAACATCTCTTTTCAGCACCACTATTTGGCTAAGAGCTTTAATTTCATTAGACAAATGGGGGCTGGGTTTTTCCATGCATCTCAGCCTCCTTTTAATGTGTAAATTACATAGGATTTGCCACTCATTACAATGGTGATATGATTATTGGCCTCAAACAGACCACACTGCACAGGCCCCCAGTGATAGGCCAACTAAGAAGTGGCATGTGTGGGAAAAATTGGATAGCATATGTTTTCTGATCACAAGCCCTCAAAAGAATTGAATTCACAAATGTGAGGCTCCCACTTGTTTTACTCAGAATGCCTCATGCAAAGTTGATTTCTGGGTGGATGTGACACTATGGTAGGTAATGATGTAGTTATGGGGTGAGCGCTGCCTAGGGGCCAAAAGCAGTGACATGGAGGAAAGCTTTTAAAATTTGGAAGCAGAAGCCACAGGCTTGGCTGTTTAGCTGAAGACAAGTCTCTCAAATCCTATGAACCTCAATTTCTCCATTCACAAGATATGGATAATAATGCCTCCTCAATACCCGCAGGTTATTAAGGAACATTTTTTTGAAGATTTGTTATGTATGACTATGCTAGTGAATATTACTCACATCATCTCATTCATTCTTTACAATAGCCCTTAAGTCTAGCTATGGACAAGCACAATAAAAAAAAGTTAGATAAGACAGTACAGCATCTCCCCACCGATGCTCCACAGATATAGAGTTTTGTGAGAAAATGTACAGCTTAAAAAATGCTATATAGTATGCCCACCCCTCCATGACCTGTTCATAGAAAACCACGATGCACATTAGCACACAAAGGGCTCTGAGAAACTCCTTATTGAAACAATGTTTTTGTTTGTTAATACAGAATTTCCTATGAGACCATCTTCCCTCCTCCCCCATCCTAACAAATATATACACTCAGCTGTCCAAGACATAAATCTTCTTCCACAGAGGCAATGTCACAAGGCTGGTTAGTGATCTGGGGATGTAGAAACAGTAGAAAATCTATAAGTCCCTATAAGGAGATATTCTTTGTTTGGAAGAGACCAGCAGAGAAAGACATTTTAGAGCCAATATTCTGTGAGATCATAATTATGATGGTAGGTCTATCCTGGTAGAATTATGCACCATTTAGACTTAGTGTGGGAGAAATTTTTTGTCCCCTCACAAAGGAAAATCCATTCTACAAAGATGGAATATATGATATTATTTTTACTTTCTTCCATTCATTGATTCATCCATTCACTTTGTGTATTTTTTTTGTATAAACCCAAATATACACCCTATCTGTGGTCTATATCATGCCAGAAATTGAGACCTTTGGCCACACAAGACTATTGTGTTGGTAGATCTATACTGATCCAAACTTAAGCACCATTATTTCTTTAACACCACCATTTTACTCATTTCTACCAGTACAAATTGACCACAATGGTAATAGTTTACTTTTGTGTTACAAAGCACTTGCATTTCTCAGAAAATGTCAGAGCCTGTTTCTTGGAAAACTTGGTCAGAAAAAAGACCGTAAATGTTTCTGAAAGAACAAGTACATAGACATATTTGTTAGGGTGCTGGGGAGGTGTTTTCATTGGAAATTCTGGGTTAATAAACAAATGAAACGAATTCTTTTAATACAGGACATCTCAGAGATTTGCATGTATATTGTGCATCTCAAAGAATGTGATAAGGGTAGGGGGAGCTTTGATAGCATTCAACATCTTCCAAGTTTTATATTTATCCAGAGAGCTCTTTGTCCAGGGAGCATTTTTTGGTAGCAATAACTACCTTTAAGGGTTCTACTGAGAAATGACTGAGGTATGTTGGTGATATTGTATGTATACAGTAGAGATTCTGTAGATAATGTCTTCTAACAGCTGGTAGGAATCAGGTAGACCTCAACCTCTCTATTTATTACCCTTTAAATGTGACCCATTTTCTAATCTATCTGTGACCTGGGCTGGTTCCTGGGTCCTGGTTTCCTTTGTCATTGTGCTCTGGGACTAAAGGCCAGCTTGTTTCTCATACAGTTGACTGGGTCCTGCTTTATCTCCTTTCCCTAGATCCTGCCAACCAATAGACTGTGGCTGGACTATTTCTAGTATTTTGTCTATTCATCTGTTTAAATAATAACTCAGGTACTGCTAGATACTGACAATAACTTTTTTCCCTTCAAAAACTGTGATTTCTTGTCTCACCCTTCAATAAAAAATTTTAGATATTTATGCTGGCTTAGACTGGCTTTGGGCTTACTCTGCTCAATGAGCGTAGAATGCCCCAGCCCTTACATTGCCTATCTTGGCTTACTCTATACTTCCTATTGAGAGTTCCCAATTTGCCACATGACCAGGGCTTCATGGACTTTGATTATCTTAGAATTGTTCCAGAGCTATGTCTTATATGTGAGGACATTTATACCTGCTTTATACCCATGTCAAGTGGCAGTACATGGCTAGAACTCTGGTCTCTAAACTACCGAGATGAGTCTCTGTCTACCATACAAGTATAATTGATTCTCTGTTACTTAATTTCCTGTTTATTGTGAAAAAAAGTGACTCAAATGTAGAAAAGTTTTGCTATAAGTTTATTTGATCATTTTATGTATACTAAGTGCATGATTACGTTTGGCCATTTCCACCAACTTTCTGTGTTAGGGAGAATAAATCCTATAAAACTCACTCTTTTGAGTAATTCATATCTGAAATCATGGTTCCTTTAGTAGTAAGTCTTGGGCTATAGTCATTCTAGGGGAAGCTCTGAAGACCAGATTTATCCAGCTTTGGAGAGAAAGTTTTCCTAAAAAATAGACCTCACTGCCTCCAATGTCTCTAGCAATGAGCCCAGAGAAAGTTTTTTATAATTGAAATATAATTGTTTATTATATTTCAATTATTATATTTCAATTATTATATTGAAGTATAATAAACAATTAGTTGCTTTTATTTACATTGTACAATTCAGAGTTTTTTTTCAATTATAGTTGGCATACAATAATATACCAGTTTCAATTGTATAGTGTAGTGATCAGAGATCCACATAGCTCACAAAGTGATTACTTCACTAAATCGAGTACCCCGCCTTCCCTCTTACATGTTTATTACAACATTATTAACCATCTTCCCCATGCTACACTCTACATCTCCATGTCTACTCTGCAACTGTCCATTTGTACCTCTTAATTCTTTTGCATTTTTTTGTTCCCCCAACCTCCCTCCCATCTAGTATCTCTCTATATATTCTTGGTATCTATGAATTTATTTTCACTTTTGTTGTTTTTTATTTTTTCATTAGATTCCACATGTATGTGAAATCATGCGATATTTGCCTTTCTCTGTCTGACCCATTTCATTCAGTACAATACCCTCTAGGTCCATCAAGGCATGTAGAAAGCCTTTGAAGCCTAATACCTAAGCCAAATTTTTTTTTTTGTATGTGTGTGTGTGCTTTTTAGAATTAATTAATTTATTTTTAAAGGTGGCATTGGTTAACAAAATCTAATGTTTTAGCTATACACTTTAACAGTAAGGCATATAGGTATCTACACTGTGTTCACCTCCCATAGTTGAATTTCTTTCTGTCACCACATATTTGACCCCTTTTATTCCATCTACCTTCTTCCCCTCCCTCTCCTCTCTAGCAACCACTAGTCTATTGCTCATGTCCATGAGTCTCTGTTTGTTTTTTTCTGTTCATTTGTTTGTTGCTTTTAGGTTTATGTCCCACATATAAATGATATCATGTGATTTTCAACTTTTTCTGTCTGGCTTATTTCACTCAACATGATTATCTCGAGGTCCATCCATGTTGTTGCAAATGAAAGTATTTCATCTCTTCTTATAGCTGAGTAACTTTCCATTGTACCACAGCTTCTTTGTCCAATCATCTATCGTAGTTCACTTTGGTTGCTTCCATGTCCTGGCCACCGTGAATAATGCTTCTATGAACATCGATATGCAAATATCTTTTTGGATATGAGTTTTCAAGTCTTTGGGGTAAATATCCAGTAGAGGGATTACTGGATCATATGATAGATCAATTCTTAGTTTTTTGAGGAGCCTCCATAATGTTTTCCATAGTGACTGTACCAATTTGCAGTCTCTCCAGCAGTGTATGAGGGTTCCTTTTTCTCTGTATCCTCTCCAACATTTGTTAAAACTTGTCCTGTTGATTATAGCTGTTCTAACAGGTATGAGATGAAAGTTTAATTGTGTAACCATTTATATGACATGTAGAACTAAACACTGAATGCTGGAGATAGGGTCCTCCATGGTTTGTATGTAAACTCGTCCATAGAATGGATTTTCTTATAGATCTAACTCACATTCATTGGCCTGACCATGTTTCTGCACAGATACTAAGGCTAACTGTTGTCTCTGGGAACTCTGAATCCTGTCTGAGCGGAGGTGGCTTCATTTGCCACCAGCCAATGTCAAGGATGAATACCTGAATATTGGCTTGTTATGCTGAGGCCAGTTCAAGAACGAGAATACTAGTGGAACAAACTCAGGTTGGCCACACTGCAATAATGTCACCAGAGGTTGCTAAGCACAGTCAGTACATGGGGCTTCAGGGAAAGTAATCTGCTAAATCTTAAACAGCTCAAGTTCTAAAATCTGAAGAAATGAGCTGTGTGGATAAGAGGACTAATGACTGTGGTTAAAAGCCAACAAGCTAAATGATATGCCAAGAGAGTAAGCCTATGACCTTGGTCTTAACTGCTACAGAACCATGCTAAGGGCAACAACAAACTGAATTTTTCCTATCTGCATTCTAAAAATTGCAATGATGCTCAATTACTAAGTAAAGGCTTCATTCTTCACTCTGAACTACTAATGCACTTTATGAATTCTTCATCAAAACTTAGAAGAAAATTATGTTATATGATGGAAAATATTTTTATTTCATATTTATCTTGAGATCAATGAGTTTAACTTTCAATCTTACTACATTCTGAACTGCTGCAGATGGTGTAGGTGGCAAAAATTACACGTTTGGTAAGAAACATCATAGATATAAATACCTATGTCTTTTCCCCTCAGATTAGCAAGAGAGCTTTAAGAACATAATAAATACCCATCTGTCTGGAAAATTGCTTGGAGTCAGAGTGATGGTCTAGATGTCTTAGTTAGACTCCTTCCAGCCTGCTGATTCAGAGCTCTCCATTGTTGCTAACAGTGAGTTCTAGTAGGCCATATTCAGTACTGCAGGCCTTTCTGTCTGTGTGCATAATGTCCAAAGATGATTTTTGTTGAGGTTAAGAACAAATTCTCTTTTCTCTCTCTTTGGAAATCTGTTGCTTCAGAAATACTTTAGCTCTGCAGACTTCACTCGAGGATGTAGGGCTCTAATAAATAATGAATGGATAGCAGTGAATAGATCTTGAGGAGGGGGTCACCCTTTCAGGGCTCTCAGCATTTTTGTGATTTTTGTCTTTATTGGGCATGGCCTGGGGCCCTTATGCGTTACCTATGCTCACCTGCCAGGTGATGATGGCCTATTGGGATCACTATGGTAACAACGTGAAACCATTGATGGTAATTCTACTTGTACAGATGCAATGTGGCTTTATAATGGAAGTGGGAGTTTCGGTCATGGCTAAAAAGTTTTCATTGATAATCCTAATGAGCAAAGAGACATCAGTACACTTTGTTTTTATATATACATGATGTATTTATCTTTGTTTTTATTTACTTTTAATGCAAACCATACTCTTTTTAGAAAATATTTAAGGGAGCAGAAATAATAATAAGCCTAATACAAAAATAATTCTTGTTTCCTCAGATCAGAAATAATTACTGTTGACAGTATGGCATAAAGTAGAAATTCCACATTTGTGAGAGGACATACTGAGAACTTGAAAAATTAGCATATGAACCCACCCCATCATAGCATATGAGTTGCCCTGAACAACATAGAGTAAATTATAATGGAAATATTAAGTGCCCACTTCAGAGCACTAGTGGTTCGTTCATTTTTCACTTGATTGATAAATAATTTTTACATTTTCTGGAGTACAAACTTAAAAAGTTTCATGAGTTACTTTGTGTTTCTTTCAGAGTAGGGAAATGATGAACCCATTCATTGGGCCCTGAATTCCATAAGAATCATCACTCCATTATTGTTCTAGACTTGCTCCATTCTTAACACTTCAATTATCAGCGCTAGCAGCTGATTTCTATCCAAACCCATCACTCTTTCTTTTCTTTTCAAAACATTTTTAAAAAATAGTGTTTTCTTTTAAATAATTTAAATCACTTTGCAAAGTGTTACTTGATTTGTAACAATAAAATCATTTTCAGAAATGGCTGCTGGTTGGTTGCCCAATTACATTTGTACTCTATGTAAATTGATCTCTTCACGCCGGTCTGTACACTTAATATTTCAAATTCGTACATCAGCAATGCAACTCATTTATATGTTTCATGGATTTTGAGTTGCTCGTAATTAGAAAAATTATGTATGCATATGTTAAAATTTTACGATTTTTTTTCTCTAGACTCTTTCTAACTCTGTATGTGAGGTGTGTTTGTATTTGTTGGTGAACCTGTGTGTGTGGTGTGTATGTAGTTTCTGCAGGTTATATACATATATACTTAAAAACCCTCAGTGGAACATTTTCCAAGTCTGCTATTAGTATCAATTATTTTACTTTTGATTTGTTTATTGTACAGTATTTGTCTTACCTACTAAAATATATATACATTCTAAGAGCAGGGAACTTTTTTTGTGTTAGCTCTCAGCATCTAGGGTAAGTCCTAACACATAATAGGTGCTCAATAAACATTAGTTTATTGAAGAAATCAATGACTAAAATGTTATAATTTTTAATGATTGTATAATATTTCCTAATAAAATATAACCAAATTCAGTTAACTATCTCTTTGTTGTTGATATTAATGTTTTATAATATTTTTATTATTGCAATCACTGTTCTGAGGAACAAAAATCTTGTCACTATTTTTGATTTTCCCTCAAGGATAGATTCTAGAAATAGAATTACTAGGTCAAAACAAAAGAATTATGTAAAGTTTTTTTATAGCTTACTATATTATACCTATTTCCCCCCTTGGAATACTAGTATAAATTCTACTGTCTCACAAACAAGGAATGAAAATATAGATCTTACCGATAGCCTTACTTTATGGAATGACTTTTCAACTTTCTCAATTCTGGAATTCAGAGATATTCCATTTCTATCACAGGCATTATATTAGCCAAGATATCTCTAGCTGCCATAACAAAAATTCCCAAATCTTAATACAATAAAAGCTTTTTCTGGGCAGCTGTTCTCCAAGCAGAGAGTCAGAACTCAGAGATTTGAACTCTTTCCATCCACCATCTCTGAGTACTTCATTTCCAGAAGAATAAATGTGTGTGTGTGTATGTGTGTGTGTGTGTGTGTGTGTGTGTGTGTGTGTGTAAGAAAGAGAGAGAGAGAGAGAGAAAGAGAGAGAGAGAGAGAGAGAGAGAGAGAGAGAGAGAGAAAGAGAGACAGACAGACAGAAAGCCTAATGGTGTGTTTTATGGCCTAGCTAGAAGAATATATATTTCCAACCACATTCCGTTGGCCAGAGCTCAGTCATGTGATCTCATTTAGATACAAGAGTGCTGAAAAATAGTCTTCCTGAGTACCCTGCCGACAAATGCATTGTATCTTGAAACAGATTCTAAAAATATCTCCTTTCAATTTTTAGGTAGCTAAAGAGTGTGAGATGCCTGTCAGATTTGATGCTCTCAAATGGGCTACACACTCCATTTTCTGACAGTGGCCATTACTTGGCCAGTAATATTCATATAGTAAAGGCAAATAAATAGAAAAAGCACCAGTCTTGTCAGGGATGTGGTTGCTTGTCCTGCAACTGAGGAGAAATGCTATTCAATTTACCCACCTTTAGTTTGCTTTTGGTGTCCTGGAACATTTCCAATTTGGGTAATTGCATTCTGCTGATCTAAAATCCCCCTGTAGCTTCCTTCAGATGAGCTAGCCTTCATTTCCCCCTCTACACATTGTAGCATAGTGTTATTGACATTATATTGCTCTATTCCACAAAGAAGCTGGATACATTTCACCACCAGGAGAAAAGTGATCCCAAGGTAAATACACAGAGTCTGCTGGTTTCTTTGGTTCCTTAAAGTTAGAAACCATACATTTACTAGATTATTAAAATGAGTGACTTGAAACTCTAGATGGTGGAAGAAATTAGTAATCCTTCATGTTATAAATTTAACTCTAGAAATTAAAAAATAAGTTATCTTCTCAAGAATATGTAGTATTATTTGACCCAAAAAATAATACAGGAGATTTTCTGTTGCTAAACATGAGATATATCTTGAATAATGTCTGTGGAATCTATACCACAGTATTCTCGTAACATTATGTTTAACTCTACCCTAAATAATAAACTCTTTCTCTCATAGGATTAACATTTAGTGAATACTCCTTTTTCCCTCAGGAATATTTATTTTACTAAGTAGTCTATTCCATCCCCAATTAAATGCTTATGTGTGCCAAAGTAGCAAGGGACAGTATTAATTTTCATTCAGAAATAAAATATTGCTTGGTGGTGGGCGATTCTGTTAAAAACCGAAGGTCAACTTGCAATTAAAGGGTCTAACAAAGTTTCAGAATAATGTAGTGCTCATTGAGGTGATGAAAACAGAAAAAAATATGGCTGTTGAGCAACTATTAAGGTAGAGTTTGAAACTTGTAGAGATCTTTTATTTTTATCTAAATGTTTCTTCTAAAAAAATCCAAGCTTATGTCTGATTTATGAATTTCAAAGCTTCTATAAACCAAAGGAGGGAGATTTTTCAAATGGTAGGGGTTATCCTATTAAAATTCATCATGATTCTCCTTATTGAAGGAAGTAAACAAGAATCAATTATCTTTAGTAAAGAAGTTGGCTGAGATACAACTTGATCTAAGACAGACTTGATGGATTTATATGAAACGTTTACAAAATAATTCAGAATTAGAACCTACAATTTACAGGGAATTCTTTCCCTTTTCTTTTCCTTGGGCAGGGAGAGAGAGTGAGAGAAAATCTGTATTAGGGAAGGAAAAGAAAGCCCTGTAGGATACACAAAAGGATTTTATAGCTTTTAATTCTGCTAAGCCACCGATACATGGAAGATGCACAGTACTGTAATTATTTGGCTAGATAGATGTAATTGTATCTATCAAACTAAATAGAATACTGTCAGGTAACAGCCAAGATTTGATTGTCTTTAAGGGTCAGACAGAAACCTAGAGTGACCTCACTCCTCCCTTCTCACCATGCTGTTTTCTTAGTCTTTGATGGAGACCCATTTTGCTAACTATGTGAAAGCATATACAGTAACACTCTCTTTTTGCTCTAAGCCAACAGCCTCCCTAGGGACTATGCTCGGTTTTCCTTGGGCCCCAGGGATTAAGCCTACCCAGGCCTCCCCTGTGTTTGAAATGTATGATATTGATATCAGTGCTTAGGGAGAATCAGGCCTCTGCAATGAACAGATCATGCCTGGCTCCATAAAGTCTACGTTACATGGAGAGATGTATAGGCTGGGTGGAATGGGGCCAAGTCAGGCTTTTGCTTTGGAAAGCCAGTATTAGGCAGTGAATTAAAGAGTTTGTTTCCTGGCCTAGTCCTTAATATTCAGGACACTTCTATGGGCTGTATAAATAGATTTAAATTTATTTGTGATTTTCCATTGGCTTTAGCAACAGATCATTGTCAACTCATAGGTGCTAGCTGGGCTATTGGCATTAATGTTTCTCTGCCATGCTGTCTTTAAAACAAGCATACCCCCTCCCCCTTGCTCATTTATAAGCAGTTGGAATCTATTTTCATGGAGTTCCTCCAATCAGGATTATGTCCAAACCATTTTGTTTTTTTTGAGCCTCGCATACTATATTTACTGTGTTTAGTGAAAAGCCTGGATTCTCCCCATGCTAAGTAGTGAACCCATGATGGCTGAAATATTACACTAGTCCTGCTGCATTTATAGAAAGAGACAAAACACACAGAAGATGTGCGGTTATTAAGTGAGCTACTTCGTCTCCCATTCTGGCATGCATTTTCGGCCATTCTTTGGTAACTTACTACCACTGAGTTATACAGTTCCTCTTGTTTGTGGTCCCTGCATCTGAAGGAAACAAAGCTCTACCAAGACAGGTTTGCCTTGTGCTTTTTTAGCATAAAAATGCATGACACTTCTGCATATGCTGTGTGTTAAGCTTAACCAGGTTAACGCCCCTCTGCCTGTGCTTTTGGAAAAGAGTCCCAAATTGTCACATGTGAAGGGACATTTCAGTGCCGATTTTTATTTCCATGAGATTAAAAGTGAAACATGTAACCACAAAGCTGGTTTATGTCATCCCCCTGTCGGAGCCAGCAGTCATGCCAAAAATTAGATATTTGATAGGTTTGTGAGAGAAACAGATGCAGAAGGATGCCATTCCCACAATTTAGACTTCTTCTTATCTTTAAGCTAGAAAAAAAATTCCAGATGAAGAAAATGTATTTTATTGGCTTTAAAAAATAGAAAAGAAAATGTAGGAAAAAAATGCTAATTTAAAACTGATGTCACTCTTGAGGGACTTATAAACTGCAAATTGGTATTCCTAACTAAAAAAAAAAAGTCATTCAGGACATGCTTATTGGATGTTTTCATTTAAATTGCATTTTTGCCTCAGTCATGATGTTATAATTGTGAGAAAATATCTATGAGATATATTCACATATAGTAGTATGTGAATATAGGCAAGAAAAAAAAAAAAGCAGAAAACCATAAACCACCAAAAGGCTAAAACATACAAAAAGTATTCTCTCAGCCTTTTTTGGGAAGCATTTTGTATTCCATTCTTTTTATTTAATTCTGCCAGCTGTCTGCTAAACAAATCTAGCCAGGTGGGGCTTACAACCCATGACTGAAAAACCTACTAGTGCAGCTGTCCAGCTTGCCCGGAGGAAGAATTCAGACAAATGGCAGGAACGAAAAGATTGTTTTGTTTTCAAGAAAGTAGCTACCATACCTTTCTTGGGTTCAGGTTGTTTTTTGTTTGTTTGTTTGTTTGTTTTCTGTTTGCTTAAGTTAATCTGTACTTTCTAAGGTTTTATGGTGAAATAGAAATTTTTTTTTAAAATATAGTGTATTTATATTATAATTAGTTTAACCTATTATAATTTTCCCTTAAATATATGCTCCATTTTACATTGCAGCCTAGCACTTTTTTTTGTGTTAGTGATTGCTAAATATTTTTTTTTCTCCCTTTCTCTCTTGTGTGGGAACTGCAACTGAACTTTATCTCCAAATATTGCATAATTATATATGGAGCTTTTTAAAGGTAAAGGTTGGCATGGCTTATTTGTGAGCAGAGAAACAGAACAGGCTTCTTTGCACTGCATCATCAGTCGACCTCAACTGTGAATTTCTAGTCAGCAAATGGGTGCTTCATTTGGTGTGTTTGAGCAGAGGAAGACAAAAGCTGTGCTAAAAATGATCACATTGCCATCTGATCTATAGCTCCATTGATTACAAATTAATGCATAAACCACTCCGTTACTTTGCCCATTTTCTTTTATAATTCAATGAATCTCAAAATTTTAATCAAACCTGTCTAAAATTCTTATACTGCCATGAAAAAGACTAATAGAGTTCTAGCTGGTCTCCGTCTTTGGTCCCAACACTCGTTTGAGAGATATGACCGTAATATTTAGGTTTAGGACATGCACTGATGTAAATGGTAGCCAGACTTTTATAACTGTCCATAGGAAAGTACTTGGTATGTCATTGTACTGATGGCCTTCGAAGAAGCAACTGGAAACTCAGTAATCTTTGACATATGGGGTAGTTTAAAATACTATGTCTATTAGCTAGCTGTCTTTTGTGTATAGGTTTAAAAAGAGAATGAGGCTGAATGGGACAGTAAGAATTTTCTTAGCAAGGACACATGTCATTCCATCAACTGGTGAAGATATTTGGCTAAATCTCAAAGCAGATTTGGTGAAGAGCTGGACCTAGGGGACTGATTTATTCAGTTGCCTTATCCTGCCACTTATAGGGATACAAGGAAACAACGCCTGTAGTCTGAGTTGTACAGATTAAAATGGTAGCCAGAATCAGCAGGTAAAGACAGATTACCATTCAGTCACCTTTAGTCCCTTTTATTATATAACAAGAAATGAATAATATTGGCATGAATACTCATAAACCTAAAAGAAAGAAGACTAATATTTCACAAAGAAATTAAAGTGGTGATGCAGAGCTAACCCACATAGTTTGTTGTTTAATGAAGAAGGTGTAATTGAGAGTTTTTGGCAAAACTGGCATATATGCATAATAATCATGTACCACAAAAAGGTAATGGCATTACTTAGCACTCGGTTTACACTTGCCTTTAAATTTTAGAAGTGAATAAATGAGCAAAAATGCATTAACAAACCTGGTTAAAAAAGTAAATCATCATAATTTTCCTTTTGCCCTCCTTGCCACCTTTGAAGACCTATCGGGTGTTCCTCATATAAAAGCAACCACCTTTGTCCTAAATTTATGCTTCCTTTGAGGATCCAGACTTTACTACTTTTGCACAGTGAGAGCAGCCAACACATTGCTACTATAGTAACTTTGTGGTTAAGCAAGAATAAACACCAAGAGAAAAAATTCACAAATATTATAAATACAGTATCACTTGCTCTTAATATGCTACACTGATAAAAGAATAAATATCTGTTTAAGAAAGAATATCTCAAACACCACACATGTAAGAACTCATGCTTTGTAGAAAAAATAAGAAAGGAAATCTCAGAACATTTCCTCCTTTTTCCTTTCTTCTATTATGTATGCACGTGCATATGAATCTGTTTATATTTAAATTCTCTTTAAATAAATCTTTAAATGTGGGCAAGGATTGCTCTGTAATAGCGTGCAGACAGGTAGATCCATAATACATACATTTTCTATATATTCTTTATTTTGAGATTGATGAATGGAGAGCCAAAGGAATAAATAATTTATACTTGTAGAAACAGAACCATGTATATGTGTTAGGCAAAGATCTTAGAAATATTAATTCCTAAGCATGTGGCCAATATAAACTAATATTAAGGAGATGAAAAAGTTTTCTTCAATCTTGTCTCCATTAACAAAAACATTTACAGTGGAACCAAAGATTTTCAGTACAAAATAAGTTTGTAATTAATAGGATGATTTTTCTTTTACAGACATTCAGATATGGCATGTCCTTTTATAAATAATTTCATAAAACAAATGCGCGTATAGCATAGTTAATCTAAAACATGGCTGCTTGGTTTGTTGTTTTACATCTACATGGTAAAAGAATACCCAATATCTTTTTCAGTTTTATGTCTTCTGCAATATTTTATGCTGTTCTTCCAGGGCTTATATCCTAGCCTTCATGCAAATGGTTTTCCTTTTTCTAGTTCTGCATCATTATTTCAACATTTTACTGATTTGTAATCCCTAGGATGGTGAACTGGATTTGAATATGTAAGCTTTAAACTATTTCCCTATGAAAAAAAATTAACATCAAATCTCTATCATGTTTTTTTTTCTCATAAAAATGTGGCATGTTCTTAAAATTATTGAGTCACAGCATGCAACAAATGGACTTTTTAATATCATATAAAATATAAATGTGTAAACTCTATGATTCAATATGAGAAGAGCACAAGACAGAAGACTCTCACAGGTCTTCCATCCTCATGTACTTATTTTGGCATCTTTTTGATTATAGTCTATCATACTACCAGTATGTTTCTGTATTGCACAGGTAGATGTGAGAATGTGAGGCTCATTCAACAGTATAAATTTTCCCAATGTACCACAATTACAGAAACACCTGAGCTTTCTAAATTTTTGCTGACAAATTCTGAAACTTTTGTGTGTTTAAGTAACTGCACTGTCAGTTATTTCTGTATTTTATTCTATCCTTCTCTTTATTCTCCCTCTCTGCCTCCCTTCTTTTCTCCTTCCCTCCCTCCCTCCTTCCCTTTCTCCCTCCCTCCC